>JBBBDQ010001627.1:2500-7500 GCA_037127315.1 Ascarosepion bandense | reverse complement strand
CAACTCTATATAAAAGTATAGTTTCAGATATTTTTGAATACCGCAAAAGAATGAAACCATAAATAATCAATAAGTAAGATGTGTTTAATTCGCTTATGCAAATTTTATGTGATTTGCATGGGCGAGTTCTCGATTCTATGAAATCAGAAGGAATATTTCTTCTGGGGAGAAGAAAGAAGGGCATAGAGGTTGGACCGTATTTTCTTTTTGAACCACATATTCAGAAGACAGAGTGAACTGAAAAGCGAAACGGAGAGAAGAATTTGGACAGTAATTTAAAAAAAAAACACATTATTCATTTTGTACATCTAATTGTGATCCAAATGGGAAAAGGTCATTGTTTCGAATCCAAACGATCTGCAAGCGTTGCTTTATATAAAGCCGGTCTTAGCTGTCGTCAGGATCAACGGTCACAAGAATAGTCCAGAAAGTGGAAGAGAACTGGAAAAATCGAAGTTTGGATTAGTAGTGGTTATCCAAAAGTGTCTACAGAGCGAGAAGACCGCCGACTTTCGCGACTTAGTTTGTCTGATCAACAGGCCAGTAGTCATTAGTTACTGAAGGAATGGTCCAGCGGTGGTGTGGAAGCTTCAGATTGCAAAATACGGCGGATCTACCTATCTATCTATCTATCTATCTATCTATGTATGTCTGTACAAATCTATCTATCTATCTATCTATCTATGTTCAAATGTATCTATCTATCAATCTATCTATCTCTATTCAAATGTATCTATATATCTATGTCTGTTCAAATGTATCTATCTATCTATGTTTTTTCAAATTTATCTATCTATCTATGTATCTATCTATCTATCTATGTCTGTACAAATCTCTCTATCTCTCTATCTTTCTGTACAAATCTATCTATCTATCTATCTATCTATCTATCTATCTATCTATATATCTATCTATCTATCTATCTGTCTATCTATGTATGTCTGTACAAATATATCTATCTATCTATTATTCTATCTATCTATCTATCTATCTATCTATCTATTTATCTATCTATCTATATATCTATGTATCTATCTATCTATGTATGTCTGTACAAATATATCTATCTATCTATTATTCTATCTATCTATCTATCTATGTCTGTTAAAATGCATCTATCTTTCAATCTATCTATGTCTGTTCAAATGTATCTATCTATCAATCTATCTATGTCTGTTCAAATGTATCTATCTATCAATCTATCTATGTATGTTGAAATGTGTCTATCTATCAATCTATCTATGTCGTTTAAATGTCTTTATCTATCTATATATGTCTGTTCAAATGTATCTATCTATCTATCTATCTATCTATCTATCTATCTATCTATCTATCTATGTATGTCTGTACAAATCTATCTATTTATCTATCTATCTATGTTCAAATGTATCTATCTATCAATCTATCTATCTCTGTTCAAATGTATCTATCTATCTATGTCTGTTCAAATGTATCTATCTATCTATGTCTGTACAAATGTATCTATCTATCTATGTCTTTTCAAATTTATCTATCTATCTATTTATATATCTATCTATCTATTTATATATCTATCTATCTATCTATGTCTCTTCAAATGTATCTATCTATCTATCTATCTATCTATCTATCTATCTATCTATCTATCTATCTATCTATGTCTGTACAAATCTCTCTATCTCTCTATCTCTGTCTGTACAAATCTATCTATCTATATATCTATCTATCTCTATCGACCTATTTATCTATCTAACTATGTCTGTTCAAATGTATCTATCTATCTATGTATGTCTGTTCAAATATATCTATGTATCAATCTATCTATGTCGGTTCAAACGTATCTATCTATCTATCCATCTATCTATATATCTATCTATCTATCTATCTTTCAAATTCTGTTCGTATCTATTTTACTATGTTCCTATCTATCTATCTATCTATCTATCTATCTATCTATCTATCTATTTATGTATGTCTGTATGTGTGTATCTATCTATCTATCTCTCTATCTATGTACAAATGTATCTATCTATCAATCTATATATGTCTGTTCAAATGTATCTATCTATCAATCTATCTATCTATCTATCTATCTATGTCTGTTGAAATGTGGCTATCTATCAATCTATCTATGTCTGTATAAATGTCTCTATCTATCTATATATGTCTGTTCAAATGTATCTATGTAACTATCTATCTATCTATCTATGTATGTCTGTACAAATCTATCTATCTATCTATGTCTGTAAAAATCTATCTATCTATCTATCTATCTCTGTTCAAATGTATCTATCTATCAATCTATCTATCTCTGTTCAAATGTATCTATCTATCTATCTATCTATCTATCTATGTCTCTTCAAATGTATCTATCTATTTATCTATCTATCTATCTATGTCTCTTCAAATGTATCTATCTATCTATCTATCTATCTATCTATCTATCTATCTATCTCTGTTCAAATATATCTATCTATCTATCTATCTATCTATCTATCTATCTATCTATCTATCTAGCTGGCTCGCTAGCTGTCTATCTCTGTATGTTCAAATGTATGTATGTATGTATGTATCTCTGTATCTATCTATCTATCTATCTATCTATCTAACTATCTATCTATCTATGTACAAATGTATCTATCTATCAATCTATATATGTTTGTTCAAATGTATCTATCTTTCAAACTATCTATCTATCTATGTCTGTTGAGATGTGTCTATCTATCAATCTATCTATGTCTGTTTAAATGACTCTATCTATCTATGTATGTCTGTTCAAATGTATCTATCTAACTATCTATCTATCTATCTATCTATCTATCTATCTATCTATCTATCTATCTATCTATCTATGTATCTATGTCTGTACAACGCTATCTATCTATCTATCTATCTATCTATCTATCTCTCTATCTATCTATCTATCTATCTATCAATGTCTGTACAAATCTATCTATCTATCTGTGTCTGTACAAATCTATCTATCTATCTATCTATGTCTGTTCAAATGTATCTACTTATATATCTATATATCTATCTATGTCTGTTCAAATGTATCTATTTATATATCTATATATCTATCTATGTCTGTTCAAATGGATCTATTTATATATCTATCTATCTATCTATCTATGTCTGTTCAAATGTATCTATCTATCTATCTATCTATCTATCTATGTCTGTTCAAATGTATCTATCTATCTATCTATCTATCTATCTATCTATCTATGTCTGTTCAAATGTAACTATCTATCTATCTATCTATCTATCTATCTATGTTCAAATCTATCTATCTATCTATCTATCTATCTATGTTCAAATCTATCTATCTATCTATCTATCTATCTATGTTCAAATGTATCTATCTATCAATCTAACTATCTCTGTTCAAATGTATCTATCTATCTATGTCTGTTCAAATGTATATCTCTATCTATCTATCTATCTATGTCTCTTCAAATGTATCTCTCTATCTATCTATCTATCTATCTATCTATCTATCTATCTATCTATCTATCTATGTCTCTTCAAATGTATCTATCTATCTATTATCTATCTATCTATCTATGAATCTATCTATCTATCTCTGTTGAAATATATCTATCTATCTATCTATCTATCTATCTATGTATCTATCTATCTATCTATCTAGCTGGCTAGCTAGCTGTCTATGTCTGTATGTTCAAATGTATGTATGTATGTATGTATGTATGTATGTATGTATGTATGTATGTATGTATCTATCTATCTATCTATCTATGTACAAATGTATATATCTATCAATCTATATATGTTTGTTCAAATGTATCTATCTATCAAACTATCTATCTATCTATGTCTGTTGAAATGTGTCTATCTATCAATCTATCTATGTCTGTTTAAATGTCTCTATCTATCTATGTATGTCTGTTCAAATGTATCTAAGTATCTATCTATCTATCTATCTATCTATCTATCTATCTTTGTCTGTACAACGCTATCTATCTATCTATCTATCTATCTATCTATCTATCTATCTATCAAATTCTGTTCATATCTATTTTAATATGTTCCTATCTATCTATCTATTTATCTATCTATCTATGTCTGTTAAAATCTACCTATCTATGTCAATTGAAATCTATCTATCTATCTATCTATCTATCTATCTATCTATCTATCTATCTATCTATGTCTCTCTCTCTCTCTCTATATATATATCTATCTATCTATCTATTTATCTATGTCTGTTCAAATCTATCTATCAATCTATCTATCTATCTATCTTTGAATGTCCGTTCAAATCTATCTATCTATCTATCTATGTCTGTTCAAATCTATCTATCTATCTATGTCTGTTCAAATCTATCTATCTATCTATGTCTGTTCAAATCTATCTATCTATCTATCTATCTATCTATCTATCTATCTATCTATCTATCTATGTCTGTTCAAATCTATCTATCTAACTATCTATCTATCTATCTATATATCTATCTATGTCTGTTGAAATCCATCTATCTATCTATCTGTATATGTCTGTTCAAATCTATCTATCTATCTATCTATCTATCTATCTATCTATCTCTATCTATGTCTGTTCAAATCAATATATCTATCTATCTATCTATCTATCTATATATCTATCTATCTATCTATCTATCTATCTATGTTCAAATCTATTTATCTATCTATCTATCTATCTATCTATCTCTGTTCAAATCTATCTATCTATCTATCTATCTATCTATCTCTCTATCTATCTCTGTTCAAATCTATCTATATATCTATCTATCTATCTATCTATCTATGTCTGTTCAAATATATGTATGTATGTATGTATGTATTTATCTATCTATCTATCTATCTATCTATCTATCTATCTATGTCTGTTCAAATCTATCTATCTATCTATCTATCTATCTATGTCTGTTCAAATGTAACTATCTATAAAATCATTCTATCTATCTATCTATCTATCTATCTATCTATGTCTGTTCAAATCTATCTATCTATCTATCTATGTACCTATCTATCAGTCT
>JBBBDQ010001626.1:1467500-1568765 GCA_037127315.1 Ascarosepion bandense | reverse complement strand
GAAGGCAACTAAAAATAAAGTTGCAGTTAAGAGCAAGCAAGTATATAGCAGTTAACGAGAGCAATTGACGACAGCTACTAGTCAGGCAGCGTAATAATACTTTCGAACTTAGTCATTTCTATATTATTTATTATTGACACTTTGAATATCTTATTTCTTGTACTAATACACTGTTTTGAACCTACATTCTTATTCCATGACATCCGGCACAAACAGATCACTACAACTTTGCAGCAAAGTTTTGTTACAAATCCACAACATATGAGTTTATAAGAGAGACGTGCATATGGAAAAATTATTCCTGTCGCCCAAAATAAATAAATAAATAAAAAGAAAAGAAAAAGGAATTACACCGGTCGACATTTTCTTCCACCCAAATGTTGTTGAGCAATGGGCACATTTTTCTGGGCTACTTTTTTTTACTTTGAATCTGAAAATCCATTTTGCTCATCACATCATGTTTTCTCAATACAGGTAATTTCTATTCTGCACTATTTTCCTTTAAATGGATAAAGAATTACTACAGACAAAGTATTAATTTGCAACAGAAATGCATTGAAGAAAGATGTAGTCAGTGTTCAGCAACCAATGAAAGCATTACTGATAGAATAAGTCTAATAGGTGTATGATGTAAATGCATTACTAATGATTTTATTATAGGAATGCTTTGAAAATAACGAAGAAAGGGATTGTCAGTGGTCAGGAATGAATGCATGCATTACTGACAGAATAGGACTATTATATGTATAATGTAAATGCATTGCTAATGATTTTACTATAGGAATGCATTGAAAATCAGGAAGAAAGGGATTGTCAGTGGTCAGGAGTGAATGCAAGCATTACTGATAGAATAGGGCTATTATATGTATAATGTAAATGCATTGCTAATGATTTTACTATAGGAATGCATTGAAAATCAGGAAGAAAGGGATTGTCAGTGGTCAGGAATGAATGCAAGCACTACTGATAGAATAGGGCTATTATATGTATAATGTAAATGCATTGCTAATGATTTTACTATAGGAATGCATTGAAAATCAGGAAGAAAGGGATTGTCAGTGGTCAGGAATGAATGCAAGCACTACTGATAGAATAGGGCTATTATATGTATAATGTAAATGCATTGCTAATGATTTTACTATAGGAATGCATTGAAAATCAGGAAGTAAGGGATTGTCAGTGGTCAGGAATGAATGCAAGCATTACTGATAGAATAGGGCTATTATATGTATAATGTAAATGCATTGCTAATGATTTTACTATAGGAATGCATTGAAAATCAGGAAGAAAGGGATTGTCAGTGGTCAGGAATGAATGCAAGCACTACTGATAGAATAGGGCTATTATATGTATAATGTAAATGCATTGCTAATGATTTTACTATAGGAATGCATTGAAAATCAGGAAGAAAGGGATTGTCAGTGGTCAGGAATGAATGCAAGCACTACTGATAGAATAGGGCTATTATATGTATAATGTAAATGCATTGCTAATGATTTTACTATAGAAATGCATTGGAAATGAGGAAGAATTTGATTGTCATTGGTTATGGATTGATAACCTAATTTCTAATAAGTTTTCTTATATTTATTATATAAAGCCACTGCTAATGATTTCTTTATAGAATTCTATTAGAAATAGAAGTAAGGTATTGTTAGTGGTTAGGGATCTCGCCAAGCATTTCTGGCGTAAAATGTTAGTCAATAGTCTGTCATAAACAGAATATTCATTTAATAGACTACATTAAAACCATTCTTTCGGATCTAAAAATCTTATTTTCTCGGTGCCTGAATAATTCTTTCCGAAACAATTATTTTTATCTCAACGACTCTTAATATATTATCCGTCATAATAAATTGCATTTAAGTTACAGGCATGATTAACGATAAAAACATGCAAACTTGATTCAGAAACAAAATGACTGCGGGTTTTTTTTTTTTTTTTTTTGAAAACTCAGAACTGAAACATAACCCGTGTGGGAATGACAGTAACAGAAGACAGCAACTACTGAGTTGACGATTTTTAATTTGCTAAGATAGCATCGAACAACATAAGGTATGCATATGACACGGTGCTGATTGCAGACACGGAAAGAAAACTGCAAGACCTTCTATAGAAGGCAGCCGTGGGGAGTGACAAAAAAGGACTACAAATAAAATTTAAGAAAACTGAATGCATGGTCATCAGCAAAAAGAGCAACCCAAAATGCCAAATACAGGTGGGGATACTAGAATCAAGCAAGTACAAAAATTTAAATACCAAGGAAATGTTCTAACAGGATATGGAAAGAAGAAACAGAGATCCGAAGGCAAATTGGCATGGCGAAAGACGCATTCCAGAAGCTGAGGAAAGTATTATGATACAGGAAAATTTCACTAGAAACAAAGAAAAGAGTGCTGGATTGCTATGTGATGTCAGTTCTTCAATACGGCAGTGAATGCTGGACAATATCATCGAAAATGAGGAAAAAAATTGAAGCAGCGGAAATGTGGTTCTACAGAAGGATGCTGCGAATATCATGGACCGAGCATGCAAGCAACGATGAGGTGTTGGAAAGAATGGAAACGAAAAGGAAAATAGTGAGCATCAGGAAGAGACAACTGAAGTTCCTGGGACATGCAATGAGGAAGGAAGGCTTCGAGAACCTGATACTGACAGGCCAGATAGAAGGAAAAAGAGACAGGGGAAGGCAGCTGATAACATATTTGAAGGGCCTGATCACGTGGATGACAGAACGGGGGTTGCGATGTGTAACAGGAGCAAACATACTAAGAGCCACCAGGGATAGGGAGACGTGAAGAAGCATGATCGCCTACGTCCTGAAGGGACATGGCACATATAATAATAATAATAATAGTAATAATAATAATAATAATAATAAATAGAAGAAAGCACCGAAAGATTCGTAACAAGATAAAACGTTTAGGGGAGAATCTAAACTTATTTATAAATGGAACTCTGTGTGTGTGTGTGTGTGTGTGTGTGTGTGTGTGTGTGTGTGTGTGTGTGTGTGTGTGTGTGTCCGTTACCTATATACTCCGAAACGGCGGAACCGATTTCCTTGAAAATGTACACAGTTGTACTATAAGCGTCTGCGAGTGTTCTTAGCTAGGTTGTGTGTCGAGGTACCCCCGATAAATATCGAAAATCGATAATCGAAAAAGTCAGATTATAGAAGGAGTAGTCCGATTTTAATCAAATTTGATACACTCATGAACAAAAACATAAGAAATGATATTCAGAGGTTTCAAGATTGCAGTTCTTACAATTGTGCAGAAAATCGATAATATATATATATATATATATATATATATATATATATATATATATATATATATATATAAAAGGCAAGATGTTTGTGTGTGTGTCTGTTTATCTACCTGTATGTCTGTATTTTTTTCAGCCCTTTTATTTTAGTTTTTGCTTCGGGTTTGGCTCTAAGTAGGTATAATTGTAGTTCTTAGTCTCAGCCATGATACCATTTACTCAGAGGACTTATTTAGCCTTCATAATTCAGTTTACGACGAAAAAACTTATTTGATATCGATACCAGGAAATCAAAATTTGACTTACATCCATTCATTTTTCTTTCAGTCTGCGGTTTCGCTTTAACTGGAAACAGCTATTGGTTTTTAGTCTTTCGTGCCAATGTCCAAAGACCAGGACTATGGATTAGTTTTAAAGCTTTCATTACACCCGAGTAACGCCGGGCTATACTGATAGTAAATATTAAAAATAGTATGAAACGCATCATTTCTTTAAAAAAACAAACAAAACAAACTGTGGTTACCTTTTAATAATGAGATAATAGTATAACTGGGCCACTTTTTCTGCTATATATTTAAAGATTTTTGATAAAATCCCAAAAGAATCTGAAATGTTATCGTTCTTGACCTAGCATCTCGCTTCTGTCACTTTCACACTACCGTGAGGTAGTTTCTTTGCTTTTTCTACAACTATTTTGATGGTAATAGTTCTGAATAACTTTTCTCTATGGTACCTAAACCTTTAAGTGCAGTACTAAATTGGCGGTAAGGTCTCACTCATCTTTTTACAGTTGAAATGGCTAGATGCAACTGCAAGTTCTATGCTAACAGTTTTTCTGTCTGTCTCTTGTTTTCCAGTTAATATTGATCTTCAAAAGTTTAAATGCCATGTCAATCGTTATTTTCTGTTTCTTAATTCCTGTTCTTATAAGGGTCCTGGGCATGACGGTAAACTGCATCCGGCAGCAAGATTAGGAGGTTGTGAGAAGCATGGAACCCCCTCTTAATTGCTGTTGTTCTCAGGTCCACTTTGACCCGGAGTGGTAGCACCTGTTAGGGTCCCAGCTATGGGCAAATAGTTAACCCCCAAACTGATGTCAAAACACTCTGAAAGTATAAAAATAAACTTTTATAAAAATATATACATAAAAATAGACTTTTATAGGAAAATATACATTTTTGAAGGAAAAATATTATCAACAATGCATTTTTTAAGAAAAAAGTATTACCATAACCTATTTTTGAAGGAAAAAATTATTCTCAGCAAAACATTTTTAAATACAAAACTAGAAAACATTTTCAGTTTTCTAAAATAAAAAAAGAATAAAAACAAACTTTTATTAAAATCCGACTAAATCAACCTTGTCACTATAATTGAACTTTTAAAAAATACCCGAAAACCTCACCTTTTTGGCACAGAGGTTGACATGCTGTTAAAACAAAACTCTAAATTAAACTCCTGTTCTTTAAAGGTAGCTCATGATTGGGCCTCCTGGATAAAACTAAAAGACTTCTGGTCTAGCTTAGAAAACGGTAATGACCATTTTTAAGAAATAACTTTGAATTCCTCAATTCACTCAATAGAATTACAAATCACTTTAATTCTGATACGGACTATAAGTTCAATTCCGCACAAAATACTGATTTGAGCCGGAAGTCCGATTTGGGCGGAAGTACAAATCAGGCCGAAAATTAAGTTCTTCATATTACAAACTCGTAGAACTTCAATTGCCTTGAGTTCTTAAAACTAGAAACTCTATGGAATTTCAAAACCTCACGTCACGAAACACTCTCTCTGATTACTTGGCATTTTGAAGAAATAAAACTGATTCCCTCAATTCACAAAATTTTGGAGATATTTTAAACTTAATTTGAAATATATTTTTTTAAATTCAAAAAGTCCTTGTATTACTTTAAATTCAGTATAAATTAAACCCTTTTAAAAAATTTTTTTTAGATATTTTCAGATTTTAAATTTTATCTATCTCTCCTCATCCGTACACAAATCCCAATGCTGGATAAATTTTTTTGTTCCCCGACGGCCTTTACCCCGTCAAAACTTTCTAAAACATCTTTAATTCCGTGCAAATGTATATGCTGACCTCAAATCGATAATTGTTTATTGAGGAAACCTACCTTTCTTTCATGCTATCGACCAGAAATAAATCGGACGATATCTCATCCCTTACCACCGTTCTCATATCTGATTCACCGCTGAATGAATTGAGGCGTAGGATACTTATTTCGGCCTTTTTACTCCCTTTGAGCAATTAATCCGAGATTTGTTTGGTTTCGGGACTCGTTTTCCGCGTAGTAATTGCAAAAAGGAAGTAAAAGGGCCGAAAAAACGGAAAACTACGCGTGAAGTCAGTCTACAGTGAATAACATTTTTGAACCGTGGTTAGGGGGTGAGATAAACAGCGACAAGAAGTTCCATATTTTTCTGCTCGAGAAAATGAAAAAAAGGGTTGGTTTCTTGATAAACAATTATCGGTTTGAGGTCAGCATATACATTTGCACGGAAATAGGGATGTTTTGGAAAGATTTGAAGGGGGGTAAAGGTCTTCGGGGAACAAAACAAAAATTTACCCAATGCGGGATAATCAATTACCAGATGTGGGGTAGATTTTTAATTCTAGCATAATTCTGATTCCAAAATGGTATAATATGTCTATCTAGAGCTAGTGTGGCCCGAGTTGGATGAGTTTCAGACACAAAGTTGGACAAGCAGAATTCTTGCTTTATCTACTTAAATAGTGCTTTTTTCTAAAATTCTAAGAAACAGCAACATCTAAAGGTCTATCATGGCCAGATTGACAATGCGATGGTCGTGGTTCGTTCACAATTAAAGTCGGCAGGACAATTGTTGTATACGACGGAAGATATAGTCTGTAATCGTTCCAGATATTATTCCAGTTATTGTTTAGGCTATTGAATTCATTCATTGTGCTACCATCAATTCAATCTACCAATTGTACGACCCAGTAATGTCCGTCAGAGATCTCAAGCTAACAAATTTCAATGGGTACGAAAGCTTTGTTCATCTGATATGTTTTTTACCAATTTCTTTTATTTCAAAATAACAATATGGTAAATCTTCACACTATTTATTCTGTAAAAATTACAGAATTGTGGCACAAGGCCGAAAAGGGGAGGGGGAAAGGTTGGTACTCACTGAACTATCTTATACCTAGTTAAACACTATCACGACCCATTCACTCATTACAATTTGCACAATCACCACAAGAACCCATCCATCTACTCCCAATTCTCCGTACACCACAATGCCAGAAACTTACAAGGGGCACCTAAAAAGTGGGGGAAATTAACCCATGACAATAAAAATGTATTTATATACAATATAGAATAAATGTACAAGATAATATATGGTAAATCTTCACTGTTAACCTTATTAAACATCCGACCTTGCTTCTTTAGCAGAGGAAAAGTGGCAAATATTTAAGTTAGCACAGCTATAAATGCTTTTCTATTGGGCGCTAGTAAAAATTTAGTTATTACTAATAACACCAGCCCCCGCCCCCCAAACCATCATTACATCGCATTAGTATTATATTTGAATTCACTGACACACATGGGAATTACATTCCCTATTTGTTGTGGGGGTCTCCCCTTTGTATATGATAATAGACTAGACTGAGTGTGCATATCCTCTTGACATAGAATTGAGAGTAATTTTAGAGCTCCGTGCGAGTTATCGGAGAGTACCGGAACTGATACGTAATTTACCGAGAGATACCGAAGTTACCCAGAGACTACCGCAATAGAAGTCAGACTATCTCTGATCTCCACTCAGCTAGAATAATATTTTTTTAAAATCATCTCACCCTAAGCAAGGCATTCTACTGCCACTGTTGCGCAGGGGGTTACATAGGGGAAAGTGATGAGAAAGAGGGGTTCGTTATAGGGGATGTCAGGCGGAGGGTAACAGACGGATAAGAATACCGGTGTTATTGGGATGGAGTAGATGGAGAAAAGAGCTTGAAAGAAAGGAGATAGATAGATAGATAGATAGATAGATAGAAACAGAGGCATAGATAGATAGATAGATAGAAACAGAGGCATAGATAGATAGATAGAAACAGAGGCATAGATAGATAGATAGATAGATAGATAGGAACAGAGGCATAGATAGATAGATAGATAGATAGATAGATAGATAGATAGATAGATAGATTTTTTTTTCTAATCATATCGCCCCGAGTAAGGCAGCTTTATTGCCACTGTTGCGCAGGGGGTTACACAGGGGAAAGTGATGAGAAAGAGGGGTTCGTTATAGGAAATGTCAGGAGGAGGGTAATAGACGGATGAGAACACCGGTGTAATGGGGGTGGAATAGATGGAGAAAAGAGCTCGAGAGAAAGGACATAGATAGATAGATAGATAGATAGATAGATAGATAGATAGATAGATAGATAGATTTTTTTCTAATCATATCGCCACAAGCAAGGCATTCTACTGCCACTGTTGCACAGGGAGTTACATAGGGGAAAGTGATGAGAAAGAGGGGTTAGTTATAGAAAATGTCAGGAGGAGGGTAAAGACGGATGAGGATACCGAGGATGTAGATGAAAAAAGAGGTTCTAAGAATGGATGCGAGTTAGTGAGATAGGAGATGTCTATTGATCTTACATTTAAATTCCTGGAGATTGTATCTGTCGGGAAAGCAAGTATATGGAAGGGAATTCCACAGGCGGGAAGTGCGAGAAAAGAAGCTGTTGGAGTAGAAATTGCGGTTACATTTCATCGGTTTCACTGTAAAGGTGTGGGACCTAGTTGTTAATCTAGTCGCTCGTGTAAATTCATACCTAGGCGGCACCAGTGCTCTAAGTTCATTGAAGCAGAAGCTGTGAAAGTATTTATAGAAGAGGACACCGATATACTATTTCCATGACTTCACTTCAAGGTTTGTATATATTTATTTCTTACTAACAGCATTCCTGGATTTTCTTACCTGCGTTCCAGTTTGTATATTACGTTTAATATAACCTACTTTTCTATCTCCGTATCTGTTTTTGTTGTTCATTATTTTGTCCGGTTCCTCACCCGGAATCCACAACCCTATCATACGCAAATATTCAAGTGATACACCGGATATAGCACCATTACTCTCACACGTTGGTTAACTAATCACATTCGGCGAATGTATTTTTCATAATCGCTAACGTTTTACCATTGAAAGAAATCTAGTTGTCTAGAGAATGTATCTGTTGCTTGAATAAGGTAGATGGCAAAGTACGCATGCGTTGTCATTCTGATGGAATCTGGAGGTGGGGGAACAAGCTGATGGAAGCTGTGGGAGAGTCTGGGAAATGTTTTACCAGGAAATAATTTACGGGGAAAGTCTTTTGTCACGTAAGCAGCTACGTCAGCATAATTAAAAACCAAGTCTCTCCCAGTTTTTAATTGGGAAAGACATGATAAATTTCTATTATTTAAACAATGACAAGACAAAGAACAATCTCTCTATAAGATAGTGGTCACTACGACAGAGATACAGATGATCTACGGAGAATGACGAGAAGAGCACCTGGCAGTGACGCAAAAGGGAAGACGCCCGTTAGACTGTTCACCTCAGTCGCACCTAGCTACATCTCTACTTCTGTCGTCTATAGCAGTGGGTTACGACCAGTGAATACAATTTTCTTACTGTTACAAAAGTCTCATAGTTTTAATTCATGCGTGACGATCTGGGCGAAGGGTTACATTTAAGCGACAAGATTTTGACTAGAAGAAACTGCACTCTGAAACATAGTGTGTGTTCTAAGTTGCAATGCTACACCTAACTCTAAATTCTGAGTTAAAAATCGTGAAGTCGACTTGTACGTCAGGTCGACTTGTACGTCAGGTCGACTTGTACGTCAGGTAAATCTTCGGTTATATTTATCTTCTTTCGGACTTTCGTAGATTTCTGTTGCCATTTGCCCCATTTTCCATAATACCCCGTTCTTATACGAGATTTACTTATATAATAAATAGCAGTATAGCCCGGCGTTGCTCGGGTGTAATGAAAGCTTTAAAACTAATCCATGGTCCTGGAACTCAGACTCAGCCTAAAGAATATTTGTCTGAAGTTTGGTGAGTATCGGATAAAAATTGTGGATTTGTATAAAGGACATACAGACAGATAAACAGACACACACACAAACATCTTGCCTTTTATATATATTATCGATTTTCTGAACTATTGTAAGAACTGCAACCTTGAAACTTCTGAATATCGTTTCTTATGTCTTTGTCTATGAGTTAATCAAATTTGATTAAAATCGGACCACTCCTTCTATAACCTGATTTTTTCGATTATTGATTTTCGATGTTGATCAGAGGTACCTCGACACAAAACCTAGCTAAGAACACTTGCAGACGCTTGTAGTACAACTGTGTAAATTTTCAAGAAAATCGGTTTAGCCGTTTCGGAGTTTATAGGTAACGGATACACACACACACACACACACACACACACACACACACACACACACACACACACACAAAGTTCCACTTATAAATAAGTTTCGATTTACTTAAGGTCTAGGTACATTTTGGTTTTTATAAGTCATTATCAAATAGTTTTTTTTGTACTATTTATCCGCGTCTTAACATGTCAGTGTTAACGTACCGTATTTGACGGGTTATATTTCCACATATAGATTTAAAATTCGCGATAGTCGGTCGAAATGATCAACCTGGCAATTCCTATTAGCTAAGACTTTAGAGTAACTTTCATATTCTCATTATTTAAAATCTGTTATTCAGATTAAAAGTGATAATATTCATTATATTACTTTCATCACGTTTAATATTAGTACTTTGTTTCACTAAAATTATATGCAATAAATTCAAGATATATATTTGTAAAATATATTTGTTTCATTAATAATTTTCTTGCGATAACTTCCGGTTGCATTGGTATAAAAACTATCAGAATTATACTATTTTAAAAAGCTGTAACATTTAATAATAATTTTACTAATTACTAATTTTCTTGATTTGCCCTGCTGAAATTGCAGTGTATTTTATACACCCGTGCGTCTTATATGCTAAATAAAAAATAAACTCTCTGATAAGGGCTTAGAGAAGACAAGTGTAATTAAACCGTGGACAATTTCTATTTAAACTAATTCGATACCTACCAGCAATTTTAGATTCATTCCTTTCCTATTAACCAGGGGTTGTTACCAGACAGAAAAAAAGCAATCAAACCAGTAGTTCATTCAAGTTATGTCTATCACTTACTTTTCCTGGAATATACAAAGTTCTGTCCGTTTTTTGATTAGTCATTGAATGAAGTTAAAATTTATACAGAATGCGTGTAGCAATTGTTTTCAAATTCGGACAGCCGGAAGTAGGAACATCAGGCGTTATAAAAAAAATGGCTCTGTTCCTGGCCATCAGTTATAAGCCTAACAGATGTGAGAAGAATGGAAGTGTCTAGAGATCTCATTCGGGACTGTTTACTTTACGACTTCAAAGTGGGCTTATCAGCAGCTGCATCAAGTCGCCGCATATGTCAAGCGTTTTGAGATAGTGCTGTGGATGACCGTACTGCAAGGTATTGGTTTCGAAAATTCAAGCCGGGAGATTTGTCTCTCCATGATGAACCTCGCAGTAGACGACCACAGAATGACAGAGTCCTGAAGGCGGCCATTAAATAGGACAGTAGTCTAACGTGTGGTGAACTTGCAAGACAATTCAACGTTTCCTATGAAACCCGCAACGCCTAGGTAAGACGTGCCAACTGAGCAGGTGGGTTCCGCAAACGCTGTTGGAGGTCCACAAGGGACAACGAGTGGCAGCCTGCGTATCGCTACTTTCTCGCCACCGTACCGCATCTTTATTCAATCGAGTTCTTACCAGTGATGAAAAGTGGGTTCTGTACGAAACTCCCAAGCGTTCCAAGCGTTGGTTGTCTCCTCAGGATGCTGTCCCTCACATTGCAAGACCGCTTACACACCCACGCAAGATTATGCTTTGTGTTTGGTAGACAAGTCGTCAAGTAGTTCATTATGAACTGCTACCAACGAACCAAACGGTCACTGGAGGCCTATACTCGCAGCAATTGAAACGTGTGCAACAGGCATTGCGCCAGAAGGAGCCAGCACTGGTGAATCGCAAAGGTGTGCTTTTCCTCCATGACAACGCCAGGCTGCATGTCGCACGAGTGGTCAGGAATACGATACAGCAATTTGGGTGGGAGACTTTGTGCCATCCCCCTTATTCACCTGACCTTGCCACATCCGATTACCACCTCTTCCACTCCCTGGATAATCATCTTCGTGGGAAATCCTTCACCAATGAAGAAGATCTGCGCAAAGCCCTCACGGACTTCTTTGCGTTAAACCCCCCTGAGTTCTACCACAAGGGCATTGAACAGCTGGAGATACGTTGGCAGAAGGTGTTGGATGCCGATTACTTCGAAGACTAAATATAAGTGACGTGAAGCGTTTTCTTTTTTTCCTTTAAAAAACGGACAGAACTTTTTTGGTTACCATGTATATCGATTTTACTGGGAATTTTAAAAGAAATATACTCGAATATCGAGCGAATTCTAAATTCATTCATTGTACTTCATCCATAATGTATTTGGATAGAATACTTTTCCTTCTCTGACAATTCTAAGCGATTTTTATTCTAACGTTGATCATAAGGCCAAGAGCCATTCAAGGTAGATGGTTACGGAATATGGTGTGTGAAATGAATGTAAAGGGTGGGGAATAAGAAGCGAAGATTACGAGGATAGAACACTTATATAACTATTGCCAGCTATGAAGAGTTTAAGAATGTAGGGTTCAGAAAGCATACACATGGGAGCCTGTTCCACATAATAGAGAGTTTTAGGAAAAAGTAGAACAGCCCTCTTATTTAAAACGAAACGTAAGGAGCGGGTAGAAATCAAGAATGTGGATGTATTGGGGTGAGTTTTGGCTGGATTTGTGTCCACGGCAAATGTTCTGACAAGCCCAATTTATAGTGCAACTAGCGCAAAACAAGACAACTGCGACCTACACTGGCAACATTGCAAGCCTATCTATAATCTATCGCTATTTCCATAGCTAATGTTCTGACAAGCCCAATTTATAGTGCAACTAGCGCAAAACAAGACAACTGCGACCTTAATTGGCAACATTTCAGGCCTATCTTATAATCTATCGCCATTTCCAGCTAATGTTCTGACAAGCCCAATTTATAGCAACTAGCGTAAAACAAGACAACGACCTACATCAAGACGTCTATCTATAATCTATCGCTATTTCCATAGCTATCATTCTGACAAGCCCAATTTATAGTGCAACTAGCGCAAAAACAAGACAACTGCGACCTACACTGGCAACATTTCAGGCCTATCTATAATCTATCGCTATTTCCATAGCTAATGTTCTGACAAGCCCAATTTATAGTGCAACTAGCGCAAAACAAGACAACTGCGACCTACACTGGCAACATTTCAGGCCTATCTATAATCTATCGCTATTTCCATAGCTAATGTTCTGACAAGCCCAATTTATAGTGCAACTAGCGCAAAACAAGACAACTGCACCTACACTGGCAACATTGCAAGCCTATCTATAATCTATCGCTATTTCCATAGCAATGGTTCTGACGCCCAATTTATAGTGCAACTAGCGCAAAACAAGACAACTGCGACCTACACTGGCAACATTTCAGGCCTATCTATAACTTATATCGCTATTTCTATAAATAATGTTCTGACAAGCCCAATCTTCTATAGTGCAACTAGCGCAAAACAAGACAACTGCGACCTACACTGGCAACATTTCAGGCCTAAGTCTATAATCTATCGCTATTTCCATAGCTAATGTTCCGACAAGCCCAATTTATAGTGCAACTAGCGCAAAACAAGACAACTGCGACCTATACCGGCAACATTGCAAGCCTATCTATAATCTATCGCTATTTCCATAGCTAATGTCTGATTGCCCAATTTATAGTGCAACTAGCGTAAAACAAGACAACTGCGACCTACACTGGCAACATTTCAGGCCTATCTATAATCTATCGCTATTTCCATAGCTAATGTTCTGACAAGCCCAATTTATAGTGCAACTAGCGCAAAACAAGACAATCAGACTACACTGGCAACATTGCAAGCCTATCTATAATCTATCGCTATTTCCATAGCTAATGTTCGACAAGCCCAATTTATATGCAACTAGCGCAAAACAAGACAACTGCGACCTACACTGGCAACATTTCAGGCCTATCTATAATCTATCGCTATTTCCATAGTCACACCAAGGCAACATTTCAGGCCTATCTATAATCTATCGCTATTTCCATAGGGCTAATGTTCGACAAGCCCAATTTATAGTGCAACTAGCGCAAAACAAGACAACTGCGACCTACACTGGCACATTTCCAGCCTATCTATAATCTATCGCTATTTCCATAGCTAATGTTCTGACAAGCCCAATTTATAGTGCAACTAGCGCAAACAAGACAACTGCGACCTACACTGGCAACATTTCAGGCCTATCTATAATCTATCGCTATTTCCATAGCTAATGTTCTGACAAGCCCAATTATAGTGCAACTAGCGCAAAACAAGACAACTGCGACCTACACTGGCAACATTGCAAGCCTATTCATAATCTATCGCTATTTCCATAGCTAATGTTCTGACAAGCCCAATTTATAGTGCAACTAGCGCAAAACAAGACAACTATGGACCTACACTGGCAACGCTTCCAGCTCAAGTCTATAATCTATCGAAGCTATTTCCATAGCTAATGTTCTGACAAGCCCAATTTATAGTGCAACTAGTAAAACAAGACAACTGCGACCTACACTGGCAACATTTCATGGCCTATCTATAATCTATCGCTATTTCATAGCTAATGTTCTGACAAGCCCAATTTATAGTGCAACTAGCGCAAAACAAGACAACTGCGACCTACACTGCAAATATTTCAGGCCTATCTATAATCTATCGCTATTTCCATAGCTAATGTTCTGACAAGCCCAATTTATAAAAAAACTAGCGCAAAACAAGACAACTGCGGACCTACACTGGCAACATTGCAAGCCTATCTATAATCTATCGCTATTTCCATAGCTAATGTTCTGACAAGCCCAATTTATAGTGCAACTAGCGCAACAAGACAACTGCGACCTACACTGGCAACATTTCCAGCCTAGCCCATAATCATCGCTAGTCGGCGCTGTCGTTCTGACAAGCCCAATTTATAGTGCAACTAGCGCAAAACAAGACAACTGCGAAACCTACACTGGCAACATTGCAAGCCTATCTATAATCTATCGCTATTTCCATAGCTAATGTTCTGACAAGTCAACTTATAGTGCAACTAGTGCAACAAGACAACTGCGACCTACACTGGCAACATTTCAGGCCTATCTATAATCTATCGCTATTTCCGCCAGCTAACGTTCTGGCCGTTTACCATAGTGCAACTACAAAACAAGACAACTGCGACCTACACTGGCAACATTTCAGGCCTATCTATAATCTATCGCTATTTCCATAGCTAATGTTCTGACAACCCAATTTATAGTGCAACTAGCGCAAAACAAGACAACTGCGACCTACACTGGCAACATTGCAAGCCTATCTATAATCTATCGCTATTTCCATAGCTAATGTTCTGACAAGCCCAATTTATAGTGCAACTAGCGCAAAACAAGACAACTGCGACCTACACTGGCAACATTTCAGGCCCATTTTATAATCTATCGCTATTTCCATAGCTAATGTTCTGACAAGCCCAATTTATAGTGCAACTAGCGCAAAACAAGACAACTGCGACTCCACCGGCAACATTGCAAGCCTATCTATAATCTATCGCTATTTCCATAGCTAATGTTCTGACAAGCCCGTTCGAGAAAAAATCAGCAAACAAGACAACTATGGTTCATACCGGCGTATTTCCTTAGCCTATCTATAATCTATCGCTATTTCCATAGCTAATGTTCTGACAAGCCCAATTTATAGTGCAACTATAAAACAAGACAACTGCGACCACACTGGCAACATTGCAAGCCTCATTCTATAATCTATCGCTATTTCCATAGCTAATGTTCTACAAGCCCAATTTATAGTGCACCATAAAACAAGACAACTGCGACCTACACTGGCAACATTTCAGGCCTATCTATAATCTATCGCTATTTCCATAGCTAATGTTCTGACAAGCCCAATTTATAGTGCAACTACAAAACAAGACAACTGCGACCTAAGAATGGCAACATTGCAAGCCTATCTATAATCTATCGCTATTTCCATAGCTAATGTTCTGACAAGCCCAATTTATAGTGCAACTAGCGCAAAACAAGACAACTGCGACCTACACTGGCAACATTTCAGGCCTATCTATAATCTAATCGGTATTTCCATCCCTAATTCAAACATATCAGACAAATAAAAGTAAAACCTGTCTTGATAACATTGCACTCTTATCTTTTACTTTTTCAGTATTTCAATGGCCAATGTCCGGACAAGCTTTTCTTTTTTTTTTTTTTTTTTTTTTTTTTTAATCGTGTCACCCCAAGCAAGGCATTCCACTGCCACTATAGCGTATGGGGTTACATAGAGCGATTGGGTATAGGAAATGTCAGAAGAAGGGTGATAGACAAGTTAGGATGTATATAGGGAGAGAGTTGGAGAGAGTGGGTGTTAGTTAGTATGTTAGGAGGTGTCTATTGACCCTACATTTAAACTCCTGGAGGTTGTAGCCGTCGGGGAAGCAAGCAGGCGGTAGGGAATTCCACAGGCGGGAAGTGTGAGGAAGAAGTTGTTGGAGTAGTAATTGCGGTTACATTTCATCGGTTTCACTGTAAAAGGGTGGGACCTAGTTGCCAATCTAATGACCCCGATCAAATTACCTAGGGTAGGGATATGTTTGTTATTTTGCGTCCGTGGCGAATTAGTTGCAAAGTAGGAAATGATTAATTAAAATAGAAAAAGGCCGCATGAGCATTTTTGAATACTGCCAAGAATGGAAATCCAACGGCTTATCAAGGTCATGGTAACTAGGGCATATGTCATTAGCTCCATTTGAACAAAAAATGCTACAAAGCTACTAATCACACAATTTGCTAAATAATATTTACTAGCGGAACCTGTGAGATAAAATCTGGAGACGTCCGTATCAAACAATTACAGAAGTTGAAATATCTGGGAATAGTTTAAACGGAGAATGGGAATATAGGACATTGAAATTCGAAGATGCATTGGATTAGCGGAAGATGCCTACCAAAAGTTGAGAAAATTAATAGGGAACTAATGGAACCCGTGTAATTTCCACGGAAGGATAATTATGATTTCCTGGAAAAAATTTGCTACAAATGATAGTAACGTCTTCAAACATAAAGGTATTGGATAATAAAATAACGATAACACAGAGTGTAATTTTATTAAAATATCTATAAAAGTAATGTCCATAGAAGCTACTGTACTGTAATCTTATATTATATTAAGCAGCGTATGCACAGACCATAACCAAAATACTGTATGCTATTTTGTGAGAGATTTTGAAAAGGAAAATGTTTTTTTTTATTACTGAAAAATCATGGCTCCTGTGTCCATTGTAAAAAGAAAAGACCAACTGAGTAACTAAATAATGGCCAAGGGTGTAGAGGCCGGAAATTTCTATGCTGTTTGAGAAATAATTAAAACTAGCGGAACCCGTGGAATTTCCACGGAAGGATAATTATGATTTCCTGCAAAAATTTTACTTTGTCATACTACAAATGATAGTAACATCTTCAAACATAAATGTATTGGATAATAAAATAACAACACAGTGTAATTTTATTAAAATATCTATAAAAGTAATGTCCATAGAAGCTACTTTACTCTAATCTTATATTATATTAAGCGGTGTATGCACAGACCATAACCAAAATACTGTACGCTATTTTGTGAGAGATTTTGAAAGAGAAAATGTTTTTTTATTACTGTAGAGGCCAGAAATTTCGTTATTAGTTTGCGAGATACGATAACAAACCTACCTATTTTTACTATATTGTACACACACATATACACACACACAATTACTGCTACAACCATCAGCTTAAGCTGCTACTGATACGGTAATGCTATAGGCTCCCTCCGCCTACTCTCTCACTCTTTACTACCCTTCTGTTTGGCAAAGGTGAGAGAAAGGCTGAGGAGAGTGGCGTTTAAAAAGATAGAGAGGAAGGAAAAGCTCGTATAGAGAGTAAGTGGCGTAACGGACGGAGGGACTAAATAAGTAACTAAAGAAGGAATAAGCAGAATTATTATATTATTAATTCGGCCTTCAATACAAAATAATGTGGTAACGCTAGACACCGACATCGAAAATATGCTGTAAACTTTTGCATAAATCTTTAGGAACCCTTTTCTTTAAGCCTCGGCGTTTAAATAATGATAAATTTTAAACATAGCAATTTTTCCCATAAGGTCACAATTTATTCTCTTAGTGATAAAGTTACAATTTTCCTCGTCAATGATACAGTCATAGTTTTCCGTATCAATGGTAAGTAAGGTCGAAATAGTTGGTACTTTAATAGCCATTAAGTGGATTAATTTGTTCTCCGTGACCGATGGATCGTGTGAGCGAAGCTTGGTGTGCGGAGACAGTGCACAATAGAAGACTTTATTTCAAGGCGACTGCACAAGCAACGAAATGAGTGTAATTTATTGGAAAGTTTTGATGAGACCAGAGGAAAACGAAGAAGCCAACCGTTATCTCGATACACCATTAAAGAAAACTGCACTTGCAAGTAACACAGATTATTCTATTAGACAGAAAATTATTGCCAGTTCAATGCTGTACGTCTGTCGTTCTCCTTCTGACCTTCAGCGTTACAAGGTTTGGTCCGTATGACCGTTAACTTTATGAACTGGACAGTCAGTTGGCTGGGTGTGATTACCTACTCTGAATTTGGTCATATGTAGATTAATATATTCAGCCCTTTATATATATATATATATATATATATATATATATATATATATAAGGATAGAAAATTTAAGCAAGAGCCAAGGAAAACGTGGTCGGTTGTTGGCTCTTGCTTAGATTTTCTGTCTTTGTTTGCTCTACTTTGGTATTGAGCGCTTTAGTCTTAGGGTTTTCGTCTTGGTTTTTTTTTCCTTTCTTACGAGTGCTTAACTTTTTGTTTATGTACTTCGTTTGTTTCTTTTTTTGCTTCCCCTTATTTTTCCTCCGAGTTTGTTCTCGGTGGGCTATACGATTTAAATTATAGCTTGATTAATACTATTTTTACTATTGGTATTGTTGTTGCTATAGTTAATATATATATATATATATATATAATTTTTAAAGGACTAATTACGCGACCCAGGCTTCTACCATGTGTGGTGTCTTCAGGCGATTTTCAATAGCTGATTTCACCGATTACTGTTTTTTTTTTTTTTTTTTGTAATTAAGAACGCTCACGTAACGGTGGCTTTTGTTTTGAACGCTCACGTGGCAGATCATTTTTGAACGCGCAATTTTTAAAATTGCAATAAATTATACCATGGATGAAAACGTTATAATTTATTGTAATATTAAAAATTGCACGTTCAAAAATTCCATGTCACGTGAGCGTTCAAAAAAACCACCGTTACATGAGCGTTATTAATAATAATTAAAAATAAAACGGTAAAATCAGTTATTGAAAATCGCCTAAAGACACCGCATGGTAGAAACCTAGGTCGCGTAATAACTCGTTTAGAAATGGAAAATATTCCAACGTTCTACAATATAATTGTATTGAACACTTTTTAGTACAAATGTGCACTGGTCTAATTTTATTATGACCAAAAACTAATTAATTAAGCAATATATATATATAATTGTCAGTCCGTAAACGGTAAGGATAATCCTTAAGATTTCCTTAATATAAATTATTAATAGGTAAATCCATATAGAGAGCTCGATGGGTGTTAACAAGATTGTGTTGTTTGTTACAATGGTTTATAAAAGCATAGTATCACTTGACAAAAATTTTCGCGTTTCGGAGCTACGTTTGCCCCTCTTCTGGTGGGTTATAGTTTATTTATAGTGAGTTATAGTTGCAATTAATTTTAATAAGTTAATAAAAAAATTTAATAACTTATTAAAATTCTTCTGAAGACACCACTCATGGTAGAAACCTGGGTCGCGTAATAACACGCTTACAAATGAAGAATATTCAAAAGTTCTACAATATAATTGTATTGAACACATTTTAATACAAATGTGCACTGGTCTAATTTTAAAACTAAGTAATAAAACATTCATTCAATCAATCAATATATATATATATATATTTATATATTATTTAATTACTTAATTTTTTGGTCATAATAAAATTAGACCAGAACACATTTGTATTATAAAGTGCTCAATAAAATTATATTGTAGAACTTTTGAATATTCTTCATTTGTAAACGAGTTATTACGCGACCTAGGTTTCTACCATGTGGTATCTTCAGGTGATTTGCAATAATTGCGATTTGCAATAATTGAAGACACCACATGGTAGAAACCTAGGTCGCGTAATAACACGTTTAAAATGGAGAATATATATATATATATATATATATATATATATATATATATATATATATATATCTTGTGCAATGGGGTGGCTCGGCTTTGGTACCGAGCACCTCCCAGTATAATTTTTCTCGATTGCAAGCCTGTTCTCGGACAGAGAAACAACTGAGCCGCACTCTGTCTTCGAGGATAGAGACTCAACTGAAGGATGATTTGGATCTCCTTCCACCACAAAAAGTGCTAGCGAAATATCAATTTTTTGTATGGAAATGAATGTTGGACAATCTCAGAGATGAAGAAAATACTTGAGGCAACACAAATATGGTTCTACAGAAGGATACTGGGAATATTAACGTATGAGTAACGGCGAAGTTTTAGATAAATAGAAAAATATTATAGTTAACATCAGAAAATATTATAGTTAACATCAGAAAGAGACAGTTGAAATTTCTGGAAAATAGTGAGGAAAGAGGGCTTGGAAAATCTGATACTAACAAGACAGATTGACAAGCGGGACAGAGAAAAACAACGCAAAATCTAGCTAGGGAGCTTGAGTAAATTGATGGCAAAACAGAGATTGCAAGAGATAAGAAAGAGACAAAATTTATTGAGCTACAAAAGACAGGAAACTGTGGAGAGTCATGATCGTCAACGTCTTGAAGAAACATGACACATAAAAGAGTAAGAAAGAATTTGAGCCAAATAGATGGTAGAACATGGTTTAGGAAAGATAAGAAAGAAAGAAAAATTATTAAGAGCTACAAAGGACATTGTGGAGGGCCATGATCATTAATGTCCTGAAGGAGCATGGCACACAGAAGAATAAGAACGTAATTGAGTAAATTGATGGTGGACAAAGGTTTAAGAAAGAGACAAAACTTATTACGAGCTACAAAAATACAGGAAATTGTGGAGGGTCATGATCATCAACGTCCTGAAGGGGCATGGCACACAGAAGAATAAGAACGTAATTGAGTAAATTGATGGTGGACAAAGGTTTAAGAAAGAGACAAAACTTATTACGAGCTACAAAAAAAAAACCCAGGAAATTGTGGAGGGCCATGATCATTAATGTCCTGAAGGCGCATGGCACATAGAAGAATAAGAACGTAATTGAGTAAATTCATGGTGGAACAAGATTTAAGAAAGAGACAAAACTTATTACGAGCTACAAAAAAACCCCCAGGAAATTGTGGAGGGCCATGATCATCAACGTCCTGAAGGGGCATGGCACACAGAAGAATAAGAACGTAATTGAGTAAATTGATGGTGGACAAAGGTTTAAGAAAGAGACAAAACTTATTACGAGCTAGACAAAAAAAAACAGGAAATTGTGGAGGGCCATGATCATCAACGTCCTGAAGGGGCATGGCACACAGAAGAATAAGAACGTTTCTGTTTTGAATTCAACGGAAATGTGTTTGATGGCGATAGTAAAAGATTAAGCTCTTCTCGCCATTGCAAATTAGGCAACAGAATCTTTCTTGATTATCGGCACATTTTTATAGGCGTCGACACGATAATAAAACGAATTCCGGGCAATAAAACGAATTCCGGGCCGAATAAACCTTCATCTGGGGCCAAAAAAATGAATAGAAAACATAGGCTCCGTTGTGATCTTTAATTAGAAACCGCGTAAATTTCAAGAGTTTCTTATTTTTAACAATCAGCTGATTTTCTTGGGCCAAAAAATGAAAACCTGTTTTTTTAAGTTAACGTAGATCTTTCCTCTATGATAGGTAGACTTTATGAACTTATATAAATCTACCCTCCGCCCGTGCATTGAATATTGCTGCCATATCTGGTCGAGTGCTCCTGCTATCCACCTAGGGGTCCTTGACAAAATCCAACAGAGAATCTGTAATGTGATCAATCCCAACTTGGCAACTCAGATACAGTCACTTTCTCACCGGCGCAATGTAGTTTCACTGTGTCTCTTCTACAAATACTCCCACGGCTTCTGCTCCAATGAACTTACCTCACTGGTGACCCCTATATATGAATTTACCACAAAATTAGCAACTAGGTCACTTTTACTGTGAAACCAATAAAATGTAAACACAAATTCTACTCCAACAGCTTCTTTTCTCGCACTTCCCGCCTGTGGAATTCCCTTCCGTTTACTTGCTTCCCCGACAGCTACAATCTCCAAGAATTTAAATGTAAAGTCAATAGTCATCTCCCATCTCACTAACTTGCATCCTCTCTCTCTCATGCTCCTTTCTCCGTCCACTCCACTCTCATCAGTATTCTCATCCTTCTCTTACCCACTTCCTGACACCCCCTATAACCTGACACTCTTTTTCATAACTTTCCTCCTGTAACCACCTGCATAGCAGTGGCAGTAAAATGCCTTGCTTTGGGTGATATGAGTTTTAAAAAAATTATATACTATTATAATCTGGATATAAAGTGGGGGATCAATTCTACATTCCAAACAATATATAAACTGATCTCTCACTTTATGGCCAAAGTCATCCTTCTCTTACCCACTTCTTGACACCCCCTATAACCTATCACTCTTTCTCATAACTTTCCTTCTATGTAACCCCCTGCGCACCAGTGGCAATAAACTTCCTTACTTGGGGCGATATGATTATAAAAAATGTACTAGATTGGCGGTCAGGTCTCATCAATTAAATGACTAAATGTAACCGTACGTTCTAGGCTAACAGTTTTTTCTATCGCACTTCTCGCTTGTGGAATTCTCTTTCGTCTTCTCGCTTCTCAGTCAATTTTGATCTTCAGTAATTTAAATGGGATGCCGATCATTATCCTTTTTTTTTCTTCTTAGTCCTTATTCTTTTATTGTTCTCTCTCAGTAATTGTAGATTTTTTCTCATATTCTGTTACACTCAGTAATGTCTTGCGGCCTATTGGCTTTATTGCCTTGCTTGGGGTGAAATGAGTAAAGAAAGAACATAATTGAATTGATATAATCGAAAAGAAGCGACAAATATTCATTCCCAATGTGGAAGAAAGCATTTTTGGGGGATCAAAATCCTCGCCAACGTGTCTGGTAAAAGGCTTGCCAAATTTGAGACCCAATCCATGCGAATGGAATTACGGAGACGTCGATGGTGATGCAAGTTTGAAGTCACAAACTTGTACGCGTCGTAAATCAAGATCATGTTGACAGGTTCTTGATTAGAGATTAAAAAAAAAAAAAGTAGGGTGTCCATAAGCAACAAAATTGTCCTCATTTCTTTTCGGGTAAGGGAGCAAACTCTGACTTTTTAATTTGCACATAGAAATTCAGTCAGTTAAGTGCCATACGTGATACACGCTTTGGGCGATCATGTCTCGAAAGAGACATGACTGACTGGGCAGAAGATTATCCCGCAGTAGGTTGCCATTGCTTTCTGCAGTAGATTAGTTGCCAGCCAAGGCTATAGAACCCTATCTGTCCTGTTATTTAGCCCATAACTGGGGGGAAGAGCTGGATTAATACCTTTCCCAAGGGTATTTGCGCGTAAGTGAATGCAAGGAATTCAGCTGGAATTCGAACTCGGCTCCCCGATTCCTTGTTCCGAGTCGATATCCACTGCATCACAACGCACATCCGCACATAGAAATTACCATACAAAAAAAAAAACAAAAATAAAAAATAAAAAGAGAAACATCAAATGCACACAAAAAAGTTTTTTTAAACTTTTCAATTTTCAATAAAGAATATAATCATCAAGTCTTAACTAAAAAAAAGAAAATTACGGCAACAGTTCTTTAAAAGAAAGTTCTTTAAAAGAAGTGCCTTCATGAGTGTAACATATTTTCAACAAAAGGCAAACAATCTGAAGGCTATGAAGTTTAGTAAGACTGGACTTGTATCAAAGCAACGTTTGGCTGCTGTTGAAGCTTCATATGAAGTTGGTTGTTTTGTTTTTATGGCATATCAACCTCGGCGGGTCATTTATTGCCAACTAAATTTTATTTATTTATTACTGGTAATACCTTTTTCTTTCAACAATTTATTGTTGTTTTTATATAAGTTTTGTGTCTAGTAATACTTTTTTCTTTTCGAGTATCAAGATTCATTGGGATTTGTTTTTAAGGGCAGGGTCCCCAAGTACTACCCTTGTTATTTAACCCATAACTGGAGAGAAGAGATGGATTAATACCTTCCCCAAGGGTACCAGTGCTTAAGTGAATGCAGGATATTCAACTGGAATTCGAACTCGGCTCACCGACTTGTTTCCGAGTCGATATCCACTGCACCACAACGCACATCCGTCACTAAGCGCTTACAGCACCTGGTATTCTCAAGCGGTCACCCATCTAAGTACTAACCAGTCTCAACGTTGCTTAACTTCGGTGATCGAGCGAGAACCGGTGTATAGGCCGTAAGCCTTCATACGAAGTAGTTTATAAAATTGCAAAGACACAAAAGCCACATACAATCGCTGAAGAATTGATTTTACCATTGATTTTACAGTCATACTGGCGGAAAAATGATGTGGTGAATATCAGGCCAAAAAAACTCAAGGTTGTTTCACTCTCCAACACAATTCGCAGAAGGATAGATGATCTTGCCGCAGACATTCTTGAACAAATTATTTCAGAGGTACTATCCAGTTCGTATCCCAAGTTTTCAATTCAATTTCACGAGAGCGCAGGGTTGATAGGGTTCATTAGATACGTTCATGAGGGTAGAAATTGTTGGCCACTACAAAACGTGTACATATCTTTAACACGGTGGATAGATTTTTCAGAAAGACAGGGTATCCCGCAGTAGGTTGCCATTACATTCTGCGGTAGACTGGTTGTCAACCAAGGCTATAGAACCTAATCTGTCCTGTTATTTAACCCATAGCTGGAGGGGGAAGAGATATTTTTATATAAAACCGATCCCCCACTTTATGCCCAGTAGAAGGCTTAATCATGTTTCCAACTATTATATTCAGTCAGTCTGTTGAGTTCCATACGCGATACATGCTTTGGGTGATTATGTCTTGAAAGAGAGATGACTGACTGTGCAGAAGATTATCCCGCAGCAGTTTGCCATTGCTTTCTGCGGTAGACTGGTTGCCAACCAAGGTTATAGAACCCAATCTGTCCTGTTGCTTGACTCATAGCTAGGGGGGGAAGAGATGTATTATATTATTAAGTAGTAATTATTGGGGGATCATTTTATTACTTCATAACAAAATAAAACCGATACAGTTCTTTCAATATACGACAATTCAAATCCTTTGATTTCACAAAGTTCACTACCTTTATCACATCATCCAAAACATCCTTGAGGGACTTGTGCAAGCCACGAGAAGCCAAGGCGTAGCGATGAATGACACAGTACACAACCTCGATATTTTGGTTCTTCTGCTTCAACAAGCCTTGAAATCCTTTTTCCTGGCCGAACATGCTTGGTGCTCTATCAACAGATACTTGGGAAACAAGGTTTCCCAAGTATGTGCGGAATAATCTTCTGCCCAGTTAGTCATGTCTCTTTTGAGACATGATCGCCCAAAGCGTGTATCACGTATGGCACTTAACTGACTGACAGAATATAAGAGTTGGAAAGATGATAAAGGCTTCTACTGGACATAAAGTGAGGGGTCGCTTTTCTATCGTTATGAAGTAATAAACTGATCCCCCACTAACTATTGAGAATGAAGATAATTTTGTTTGAAACAAAGAAAAGTGTACTGGACCTTTACGTGATATCTGTTTTCTTGTATGGCAGCGAATGCTAGACAGTCTCCTAAAAGCTGACTCGAAGCAAGAGAAATGTAGTTCTACAGAAGGATGCTGAGGATACCATGGACGGAATATGTGAGCAACGACAAGGTTTTGGAGTGAATAGAAACGAAAAACTAACTGATGCTTAACATCAGGAAGAAACAGTTGGTGTTTCTGGGACAATAATGAGGAAGAAGGATATGGAGAATCTGATACTCTCAGGGCGTAAAAAGAGGAACGTGAGACAGCGAGATATACTTGATGAGCTTTAGCAATATAAGTATTTATATATTAAAGAGATAAAATATAATGTGCGTTGTGGTGCAGTAGATATCAACACGGAACGACAAATCGGGGTGCCGAGTTCGAATTCCAGTTGAGTTCCTTGCATTCACTTACGCACAAATACCATTGGCAAAGGTATTAATCCGTCTCTTCCCTCTAGTTATAGGTTAAATAATAAGACAGACTGGGTTCTATAGTCTTGGCTGGCACCCAGTCTACCGCAGAAAGCAATGGCAACCTACTGCGGGATAATGTTCTGCCCAGTCAGTCATGTCTCTTTCGAGACATGATCGCCCAAAGCGTCTATCATGTATGGCACTTAACTGACTGAATAAAGATAATATTTGGAAACATAAATAAAGCTTCCACTGGGCATAAAATGGGGGATCAGTTTTATATGGTTATTAAGTAATAAACTGAACCCCCACTAATTACTCCTTATTAATGCAATCGGTCTTTTCTCCCTTCAGCTATAGTTTAAAGAGCAGGATAGAAAATCTTCTGTCCAGTCAGTCATGTCTCGAAGGAGACATGATCGTCCAAAGCATGTATCGCGTATGACACTTAACTGACTGACTGAATATAATAGTTGGAAACATGATTGAGTCTTCTATTGAGCATTAATTGGGGGTTCAGTTTGATATTGTTATGAAGTAATAAACTGAACCCCCATTATTTACTACTTATAATACATCCCTTCCACTTCTTGCTATGAGTCAAATAACAGGACAGTTTGGGTTCTATAGCCTTTGATGGTAACCAGTCTACCGCAGAAAACAATGGCAACCTACCGCGGGATTATCTTCTGCCAAGTCAGTTATGTCTCTTTCGAGACATGATCGCCCAAAGCTTGTATCACGTATGGCACTTAACTGACTGACTGAATATAATAGTTGGAAACATGATTTAAGTCTTCTACTGGGCATAAAGTGGGGGATCGGTTTTCCATTGTTATGAGGTAATAAACTGATCCCCCACTAATTACTACTGATTAATACAATACATCTCTTCTTCCATTCAGCTATAGTTTAAAGAGCAGGATAGAAAATCTTCTGCCCAGTCAGTCATGTCTCTTTCGAGACATGATCGCCCAAAGCGTGTATCACGTATGACACTTAACTGACTGACTGAATATAATAGTTGGAAACCGGATTAAGTCTTCTACTGGGCATAAAGTGGGGGATCGGTTTTCCATTGTTTTGAGGTAATAAATTGATACCCCACTAATTACTATTGATTAATACAAAACATCTCTTCTTCCATTCAGCTATAGTTTAAAGAGCAGGATAGAAAATCTGCTGCCCAGTCAGTCATGTCTCGAAGGAGACATGATCGCCCAAAGTATGTATCACATATGGCACTTAACTGACTGACTGATTAAATTTCAGGAGAAAATCCAGAAGCAAAGGCGCAAATAAAAACTAAAAAAAAACAAAAAAATGGTTTGGAAGTTTAAATCTAGTTTACATCCGGGTATGTGTCCATCTGCGATTAGCATCGTTAAAATTGAGAATCGCTTTTGTCTGCTTGCAGAGCCAAACCTATTGATCTTACTTGATTGATACAAGCAGACAACAAGATGATCAGCTTTCTGGATTTGACTTCTAAGCAGAGGAACCTTGATTTTGCACGGAAAGAGACAGGTTTAGCGACAGCGGCATAACCGGTTGATATCTGATCCGTCATACAAATATTTGAGCTTTGCACGGATTTACGGGAGATTAGCAGAGGTTAAAATGTTAATGAAGGCTTAAGAATGTCAGTTTATTCACATTTTTAGCGATTTCATTTTCCATTTTGTCGTGTTCCTTCCTCCCATTTATTCTCTCCTTTCAATCGTCCTCTTACTCCTCCTCTTTATTCTCCTCCTAACCCCTTCATAGAGTCTACTTTCTCGTGCTCCTCCTACTTTCTCCATATTCTTCTCCTCTAACCTCTCCCCTTCTCCATCATTCTCTTCCTTATATTTCATTTTCTTTTTTTATTCTCCTTATGCGTTATGGTGCAGTGGATATCGACTCGGAACGAGAGATCGGGGTACCGAGTTCAAATTCCAGCTGAATTCCTTGCATTCACTTACGCACAAATACCATTTGGAAAAGTATTAATCCGTCTCTTCCCACCAGTTATGGGTTAAATAACAGAAAAGATTGGGCTCTATAGCCTTGGCTGGCAACCAGTCCACCGCAGAAAGCAATAGCAACCTACTGTGGGAAAACCTTCTGCCCAGTCAGTCATGTCTCTTTCAAGACATGATCGCCCAAAGCGTGTATCACGTATGGCACTTAACTGATTGACTGAATATAATAGTTGGAAACATGATTAAGGCTTCTATTGGTCATAAAGTGGGGGATCGGTTTTCCATTGTTATGAAGTAATAAACTGATCCCCCACTAATTACTACTTAAAAATATAATACACTAGCAGTATAGCCCGGCGTTGCTCGGGTGTAATGAAAGCTTTAAAACAAATCCATGGTCCTGGGGCTCAGGCTCTGCCTAAAGAATATTTGTGTGAAGTTTGGTGAGAATCGGATAAAAATTGTGGAGTTTTATAAAGGAGATACAGACACACACACAAACATCTTGCCTTTTTTATATATATATATATATATATATATATATATATATATATATATATTATTGATTTTCTGCACTATTGTAAGAACTGCAACCTTCAAACTTCTGAATATCCTTTCTTACGTCTTTGTCTATGAATGTATCAAATTTGATTAAAATCGGACCCGACTTCTATAACCCGATTTTTTCGATAATCGATTATCGATTTTCTATATTTATCGGGGGTACCTCGACACAAAACCTAGCTAAGAACACTCGCGGACGCTTATAGTACAACTGTGTAAATTTTCAAGAAAATCGGTTCAGCCGTTTCGGAGTCTATAGGTAACGGGCACACACACACACACACACACACACACACAGACAAAGTTCCATTTATAAATAAGTTTAGATCTCTTCCCCCTCTGGTCATGGGTTAAATTATACGACAGATTGGGTTCTATAGCCTTGGCTGGCAACCAGTCTTCCAAAGAAAGTAATAGTAACCTACTGCGGGATAATCTTCTGCGCAGTCAATCATGTTTATTACGAGATATGATCGTCTAAACGTGTATCAAATATGGCACTTAACTGACTGACTGAATATAATAGTTGGAAATATGATTAAGTCTTCTACTGGGATTAAAATGGGGGACCATTTCTGTATTGTTAAGAAGTAATAAACTGATCCCCTATTTATTACGACTTAATGATCCATCTCTTCCCCCTCTAGCCATGAGTCAAATAACAGAACAGATTGAGTTCTATAGCCCGGGTTGGCAAACAATCTACAGTAGTAATGGCGATCAGACTGATTTAATATCAGTGGATGTCAACTCAGAACGACAAATCCAGCAAACCTAACCCTAATCTAACCCTAACACTAACCCACCCCTCACCCTAAACCTAACCCTAGAACCTAATCATAACCCTAACCCTAATCCCAACCCAAACACAACCCCAACCCTAACCCTAACCCTAATCCTAATCCTAACCCTAACACTAACTCTAATCCTGACCATAATCCTAAAACTAATCCTAACCTTAACCTTGCTAAAACTAACCCTAACTCAAACGCAAACCCTAACCATAACACTAACTTTAACCCTAACCCAAACTCTGAACATAATCTTAATCCTAGCCCTAACTTTAACCCTAAACCTAACCCTAAAACTAACCCTAGCCCAAACCCTAAACTTATCCCAAAAGCTAACGATAACCCTAGCCCTAAACCTGAACCTAAACCTAAATCTATCACTAACCGTAGCCCTAGATCTAACCCAAATGCTAGCCCTAAGATTCACCCTAACCCTAATCCTACCACTAGCGCTAAAGCTAACCCTAGTCCTAACCCTAACCTAAACCCTAGCCCTAACGCTAATCCTAGCCCTAGCCCTAAACATAACCCTAACCCTAGCCGTAACCCAAACACTTGCCCTAGCCCTAACCCTAATCTTAAACCCAAACCTAGCCCTAGCCCTAGCCCTAATGCTGTCCCTAGCCCTAACCCTAATCTTAACCATAGTCCTAACCCTAACCCTAACCCTAGCCCTAACCCTTGCCCTAACCCTTGCCCTAACCCTAACACTAACCTTAACCCTAGCCCTAACCTTAACCCTTACCAGTTGAATTCCTTGCATTCACTTACGCACAAATACCATTGGAAAAAGTAATAATCCGTCCCTTCTCTCCAGTTATGGGTTAAATAACAGGACAGATTGTGTTTTATAGCCTTGGCTAGCAACCCGTCTACCGCAGAAAGCAACGGCAACCTACTGCCCAGTCAGTCATGTCTCTTTCGAGACATGATCACCCGAAACGTGTATTATATATGGCATTTGACTGACTTAACTGATGCTTCATTTGTACGTCTATTTTCTCGTCATTATTCTAGTTATATTCCACCATATTGTCTTCTTTTACGACCCCTCCTTTCTCCCTTTTTTCTCCATTTTTCGCTTCCGCCTCTTCCTTATCTTGTTCTCTTCTTCCTTGTCGTCTTCCCTCTCCTCTTTTCTTTCTACTCCCCTTTATTTTCCTTATACTTCTACTTATCTTTCTTGTCTCTCTCTCTCTTTTTCTTTTCTGCTTTCTTCTCTTTCTTTTTTTATCTCTCAACTTATTCTCCTCTCTATCTTCTTCTCTTCCTTCTTATCGTCTTTACTCTCCTTCTTTCTTCTTTTATGTGTCATGACCTTTCAGGACGTAGGTGATCATGGCCTTCCACATCTCCCTATCCCTGGGGGCTCTTAGCACGTTTTCTCTTGTTACACCATGCAACCCTCGTTCCATTATCCACCTGATTAGGTCCTTCAAATATGTTATCCGCTGCTTTCCCCTGTCTCTTTTCCCCTCATTCTGGCCTGTTAGTATCAGGTTCTCCAAGCCCTCTTTCCTCATTGCATGTCCCAGGAACTTCAGCTGTCTGTTCCTGATGCTCAGTATTAATTTCCTTTACGTTTTAATCCTTTCCAAAACCTCATCATTGCTCACATACTCGATCCACGGTATCCGCAGCATCCTTCTGTAGAGCCACATCTCAGCTGCTTCAAGTTTTTCCTTCATCTTCGAAGATATTGTCCAACATTCACTGCCATATTGAAGAACCGACATCATATAGCAATCCAGAACTCTCCTCTTTGTTTCTAGTGAAATTTTTCTGTTTCTTAATACTTTACTCAACTTCTGGAATGCTACTTTTGCAATTTCAGTTTGCCTTCGGATCTCTGTGTCGCACATTCTGTCTTCTGTTAGAACACGTGCTAGGTATTTAAATTTTTGTACCTGCTTGATTTTAGAGTTCCTCGCCTGAAATTGGCATTTTGGGCTGCCCTTTTTTCTGATGACCATGCATTCGGTTTTCTTACCGTTTATATCCTCTTCATTTCTGAATGTCATTCTGTAATATAACAATCTAGGCCCACCAGAGGAAGTGAGGAAGCGGGGGCGTTTTCCGGCCGTTGAAAGGAACGGATGGTTGTTGACCTTATTTCCGGCAGTAGCGGAAATGGCTACAAGAGGCAAACAGAACAGGTGTCTCTGAGAATTACGTGGGCGTGCGTAGGCGAGGCAAAAAAATCGGAAGTACCGGTTTGGAGATAAAAAGACCTCGGGCACGGATTTCAGTCAGAATAGGAGAGAGCGTGAGACACAACAGATACGACTACCCCCCCCCCGTCAACCCTTGGAAGCGCGCTCTCACTCTCTGTTCACTAGGCTACACGGTCCATCGTTCATTAATAAAAATATCACTTGATATATTTTTATATATATGCGTGTTTGTTGTTTGTCGCTATATAACAATTCATAACGAAGTTAATTTAGAACGTGGCACATATTCCTAAGTAAAATTTTGGTTTTGTTGCAACTAGCTGTGCTGTCCTATGTCCAAATTTCGTCTTTCCTATGATAAATTTGTTATAAATAATTGATCGAGATACTTGAATTGCTCTGATGTTTTATATGATCGATTCAGGGTAGATGGCATGACTGTCCTTATTTCAATTCCAGATCATAATTTCTGTTTTGGAAAGGTTTACCATCAGTCCTACGTGTTAGAGCACTTGTTAAAAAATGTTTATTTTCTGTTCAATAAAATTCTGATACAAAGTCTAAATAACTAAGTCATTAGCATTGCACCCCTAACTCATCGTTCCATTATCCACCTGATTAGGTCCTTCAAATATGTTATCCGCTGCTTTCCCCTGACTCTTTTCCCCTCTATCTGGCCTGTTAGTATCAGATTCTCCAAGCCCTCTTTCCTCATCATCTGGCCTCGTGAGGAAATTCAGGAACGGAGAAGAAATATATAGTGTGTGTCTAAGTGTGTGTGTCCGTTATCTAAAGACTCCGAAACGGCTGAATCAATTTTCTTGAAAATTTACACAGTTGTACTATAAGCGTCTGCGAGTGTTCTTAGCTAGGTTTTGTGTCGAGGTACCCCCGATAAATATCGAAAATCGATAATCGAAAAATCGGGTTATAGAAGTGGTTCGATTTTAATCAAATTTGATACACTCATAGGCAAAGACATAAGAAACGATATTCAAAAGTTCCAAGGTTGCAGTTCTTACAATCGTGCAGAAAATCGATAATATATATATATAACAGGCAAGATGTTTGTGTGTGTGTCTGTTTATCTGCCTGTATGTCTGTACTTTTTTCAGCCATTTTATTTTAGTTTTTGCTTCGGGTTTGGCTCTAAGTAGGTATAATTGTAGTTCTTAGTCTCAGCCATGATACCATTTACTCAGAGGACTTATTTAGCCTTCAAAATTCAGTTTAGGACGAAAAAAACTTATTTGATATCGATACCAGGAAATCAAAATTTGATTTACATCCATTCATTTTTCTTTCAGACTACGGTTTCGTTTTAACTAGAAACAACTATTGCTTTTTAGTCTTTTGTGCCAACGTTCAAGGAGTCTGAGCTCCAGGACCATGGATTAGTTTAAAAGCTTTCATTACACCCGAGCAACGCCGGGTTATACTGCTAGTAATAAACATAAATGAGAATCAAACAGAAACCTGATTAATAAATAATACCGATCCAACCAATATTTTTAATGAATCATGACCATTCACAAGTCTCTCGACTCATCTCAGCAAGAACATGCACAAAGTTAGGTAAAAGGTTTAGTTAATATGTTGTTATAATAGCACATTATAATAAGATCTGCTTCATCCACGGCTTCTAAGGTTTAGTGAGAAGAGAAGACAATAAAAGAACGGGTTTCAGGAGGAGAGAAGATGGCGATAATGCCACTAAGATGCATTTGGCTACTTGGGATGAAAGAGAATGCAAAAAGGCTTTAGTGAGGAGAAAGGACACAAAAGAAAAGAATCAAGAAAACAGGCGATGGGCACAATGTCAATAAGATGAAAATGGCAACTGATAGTTAAAGAGAATGAGAAGACTTTAGTGAGGAGAAAGGGCAATAAAAGAACAGGTTTCAGGAAGACAGAAGATGGCGATAATGCCACTAAGACGCGATTGGCAACTGGGTGTGAAAGAGAACGCAAAAGCTTTAGTGAGGAGAAAGGACAATAAAAGAACAGGTTTCAGAAAGACAGAAGATGGCGATAATGCCACTAAGACGCGATTGGCAACTGGGTGTGAAAGAGAACGCAAAGGCTTTATTGAGGAGAAAGAACAATAAAAGAACAGGTTACAGGAAGACAGAAGATGGCGATAATGCCACTAAGACGCGATTGGCGACTGTGTGTGAAAGAGAGCGCAAAAGCTTTAGTGAGGAGAAAGAACAATAAAAGAACAGGTTACAGGAAGACAGAAGATGGCGATAATGCCACTAAGACACAAGGGGTTACTGAGAATGAAAGGGAATAAGAAAACTTTATTGAGAAGAAAGGTCAATAAAAGAACAGGTTTCAGGAAGACAGAAGCAATAATTCCACTAAGAAGCAATAATTCCACTAAGATGCGAATGGAGACTGGGAGTAAAAGCCTTTAGTAAGGAGAAAGAACAATAAAAGGACAGGTTTCCAGATAACAGAAGATAGCGGCAATGCCACTATCGATGCAACTGGCAACTCATAGTTAAATAGAATGACAAGGCTTCAGTAAGGAGAAAGGACAATGAAAGGACATATTTCAGGAAGACAGTAGATGGTAATTGATATTACATTTAATTTTTTGAATGTCGCATGTTGCAGAGAAGCGAAAACTTGATATAGGCGTCCGCAGTAAGATGTTCTAGAAAAGAAACTATTAGAATAGGACTTACGGTTGTATTTTTAACAATAAAACGGTGAGATCCATTTGCCAATGTAGAAGTTCGCTTAAATTCGTGTGCTCGAGATACCAATGAGGAGAGCTCATTAAAACCACACCCATGGAAATATTTTCAGGAAGGCCGAGACAAGCTACGCCACATTTTCTCCAAGAAACGATCGTATGTGTTTGAGATTCCTGGTTGTATGCTTCCCTGAAAAATCTTGTCTGCTTCAAGTTAAGGGTCAACAACTATTTATTCTCTACACTCTCCATCTTCCTTCCCCTACATTCATATCTTATTTCCTATTTTATATGCCATGTTCCTTCAATACGTCGGCGATCATGGCCCTCCACATCTTCCTCTCCCTTTTGCTTGTTAATGATTTGTGACTTGTTATTTATCCCAAACTATACACTTTCATCCATTTGCTCAACTTCATTAAGTATGTCACGTGCTGTTTTTCCCTGTATCTCTTTCCCTCTGTCTGCCTTGTGAGTATTAGATTCTTCGAACCCCCTTCCTCATTACGTGGCCTAAAAAATTTCAACTTTTTCTTATGTTCAGTATGTTTCCTTTTTGTTTTAATATTCTCCAAAACTTTCGCATTGCACACATGTTTGGTCCATTGTATCCTGAACATCCTTCTGTAGAACCACATTTCTGCTGCTTCGAGTGTTTTCTTCATCTTTGAAGAGATTGTTCAGCATTCGCTGTCATACAGAAGGACAGTTATCATGTAAAAGTTCAGTACTCTTTTCTTTGTTTCTCTTGCTTTAAGTCTCTTCCTCATCTTTGAGGAGATTGTCCAGCATTCGCTTCTATATAGGAGGACAGATATCATATAACAGTTCAGTACTCTTTTCTTTGTTTCTCTTGCTTTAAGTCTCATCTTCATCTTTGAGGAGATTGTCCAGCATTCCCTGCTATATAGAAGGACAGATATCACATAACAGTTCAGTACTCTTTTCTTTGTTTCTCTTGCTTTAAGTCTCTTCCTCATCTTTGAGGAGATTGTCCAGCATTCGTTGCTATATAGAAGGACAGATATCACATAACAGTTCAGTACTCTTTTCTTTGTTTCTCTTGCTTCAAGTCTCTTCTTCATCTGTGAGGAGATTGTCCAGCATTCCCTGCTATATAGAAGGACAGATATCACATAACAGTTCAGTACTCTTTTCTTTGTTTCTCTTGCTTTAAGTCTCATCTTCATCTTTGAGGAGATCGTCCAGCATTCACTGCCATAGAGGACAGTTATCACGTAAAAGTTCAGTACTCTTTTCTTTGTTTCTCTTGCTTTAAGTCTCTTCCTCATCTTTGAGGAGATTGTCCAGCATTCTTTGACATATAGAAGGACAGATATCACGTAACAGTTCAGTACTCTTTTCTTTTCTTTGTTTGGTAATTCTATATCTTGATTGACTCTATTTTTCGAAAAAATAGTGTAAAAAGACAAAAAAATATTGAACGCGAAGAAATTGGTGTATGTTTTCACGAAGGTATTAATATCAAGTTAACAAAATTGCCTAAATTTGAATTCGGATCGCCGATATTTTTCTGCTACACCTCCTACTCAACGTTTTAAAAAATGTAAAACAAAAAAGTAACTTCTAATATTTCTAGAACTTTTACTTCACAGGGTGCATATTACTCGTGGCAAAGGCATGAAGCCATCTCTTCTACCTCAATCAATGGGTTATTTAATAGGACTTTTTTCTGAAAAAATCAGTGTTGACATCAAATCACTTGATGCTTAATATATCTCCAAGTGGTCTACGCGATATATGTTTTTAAGGTGAATAAACTTCTTGTATAATCTTATGGTTCTGACCGCCGTTCATTTTTTAATATAAATTCGGGATTTTAACCGTCATTATTAAAATTTCAAATCGCCATATTGAAAGGTTAATGACATTTTTTTTGTTTTGTTTTTGTTTCTAACGAATCAATATTTATGAAACTTCGCTTTAAAAGGTTTCTAACTGCCACCGGGTAATTTTGAATTTTGTAATTTAAAATTCAGAACTTCTTGATTGTCGATTACTTTAACATGTGTAGTCCAATAGCCGCCGGTGAATTTCTGTAAAACTGAACACACGCGTTTAATTTACCAAAATGAAAAACAAAACGAGGGTATAATTGAAAACTGAAATATAGTTTTCTTATAATCAGTGATGTTATGCAAATAATTAGTTTCTGTTCCCATGTCTTATATTAGATGTGTCAAACGTGTCTTCCTGCTATTATGGATTGCGAACCACTCACGTAGGTAATTACTGTTGAGTATTAAGTTCAAGCCTTACAGGGTGCGACAAACTTCCGGCCTGGAACTAAATCTATTAGAAGTTTTGCAAATTACGATATCTGCTGGGTTTAGCGGGTTGTTTACGAAACTCACAGCTAATGATAAGAAGGTCAAAAACTTTTGTGTGATTGGCATACGTCAACTAAGTTTGAGAAATAGGCTTCTTTGAGATAAGATTTTCGTAGTTTTAATTTTTTTTTTTTGAATCATATCGCCCAAAGCAAGTCATTTTACTGCCACTGTTTTGAAGGGGGTTACATAGGAGGAAAGTTATGAGAAAGAATGACAAGTTATAGAGGGTGTCAGGAAGTGGGTAAGAGAAGGATGAGAGTACTGATGAGAGTGGGGTGGACGGAGAAAGGAGCATGAGAGAGAGGATGCGGGTTAGTGAGATAGGAGATGACTATTGACTATACTTTTAAATATGTCGTAAATATGTCGAGAGATAGATAAAATCAGACGATAGATAGATTGTATAGATAGATAGATAGATAGATAGATAGATAGATAGATAAAATCAGACGATAGATAGATAGATAGATAGATAGATAGATAGATAGATAGATATCAGGCGATAGATAGATAGATAGATAGATAGATAGATAGATAGATAGATAGATAGATAGATATGATAAAATCAGACGATAGATAGATAGATAGATAGATAGATAGATAGATAGATAGATAGATATGATAGATAAAATCAGACGATAGATAGATAGATAGATAGATAGATAGATAGATAGATAGATAGATAGATGATAGATAGATAAAACAGACGATAGATAGATAGATAGATAGATAGATAGATAGATATGATAAAATCAGACGATAGATAGATAGATAGATAGATAGATAGATAGATAGATAGATAGATAGATAGATAAAATCATAGATAGATAGATAGATAGATAGATAGATAGATAGATAGATAGATAAAAGATAAAATCAGACGATAGATAGATAGATAGATAGATAGATAGATAGATAGATAGATAGATAGATAAAATCAGACGATAGATAGATAGATAGATAGATAGATAGATAGATAGATAGATATCAGACGATAGATAGATAGATAGATAGATAGATAGATAGATAGATACAGACGATAGATAGATAATAGATAGATAGATAGATAGATAGATAGATAGATAGATAGATAAAATCAGACGATAGATAGATAGATAGATAGATAGATAGATAGATAGATAGATATAGATAGATAGATAAAATCATACGATGATAGATAGATAGATAGATAGATAGATAGATAGATAGATAAAATCAGACGATAGATAGATAGATAGATAGATAGATAGATAGATAGATAGATAGATAGATAGATAGATAGATATTTTTTAATGTACATATTGCCCCAAGGAAGGCATTTTACTGCCACTGTTTTGTAGGGGGTTACAGAAGTGGAAAGTTATCAGAAAGAGTGACAGGTTATAGGGTGTGTCAGGAAGTGGGTAAGAGAAAGATGAAAATACTTATGAGAGTGGGGTGGACGGAGAAAGAAGCATGTGAGAGAGGATGCAGGTTAGTGAGATAGAAGATGATTATTGACTTTACATTTAAATTCTTGGAGATTGTAGACGTCGGGGAAGCAAGAAAATGGAAGGGAATTCCACAGGCAGGAAGTGCGAGAAAATAAGCTGCTGGGGTAGAATTTGCATTTACATTTTATTGGTTTCACAGTAAAAGTGTGGGACCTAGTTGCTAATCTTGTGGCTCGAGTAAATTCATATATAGATGTCACCAATGAGCTCATCGGAGCAGAAACCGTGAAAGTATTTGTAGAAGAGACACAGGGAAGCTACAATGCGCCGGTGAGCTTCCAAGTCGTGATCGATCACATTACAGATTCTCCGTTGGATTTTGACAAGGATACCTAGGTGGATAGCAGGAGCACCCGACCAGATATGGCAGCAGTATTCAATGCACGGGCTGATGGTAGATTTATATCTGCGCAGGATGGTTTCAGACGGGAAAAACTTCCTGGCTCTACACAGAGAACCGACCTCCTTAGCAGCGGACTTAGCTATGGATTCTATATAGTCATTCTACTTGAGGTCTTTTGTGAGAGTTAACCCGAGAAGGCGCAGTGTTTTGCTTTCAGGGAGACAAGCCTCATCCATGCTAATGGTGGGGGTGTTAGGATCAATTACCTGTGATGGTTAATAGCATTAAAATTCACAAGCCATATCTTACCCCAGTCCACCACAGATTGGAGGTCCTTTTCAAGCTCGGCAGCGAAGTTTGCTTTGTCAGCCTCGGTAGATCTTTGATCAAGGCGAGAGTAAACCGTAGCATTAACAACAATAATTTAAATTTGTTGTTTATCATTTTTTAAAAACTTTTTCAGTCCTATCTTATCGATTACACCCTAAACATTCCGACTGATAAAAAAATTTTCGAAAAATTTCAATATTTCAACAATTTTAAGGTGGGGGTGTTAATTTTTCATACAACGTTATAGTAAATCGATCCTCCATTTTGGAACCACTCGCCATTACGACATTATCACCACCTGTAAATTGGTTGAATAAAAATCTTCTTTTACTTTTTTCGGTGCAATCTCATCGATTAAACCCTAAAGTTTCCGATTGACAAAAGAAATTTGTAAAAATTTCAACATTTAAACAATTTTAGTGGGGGGGGGGGGCACAGTTTTTCATACAACCTTATAGTAAATCGATCCTGTGGAGTTAACTTTTTTGCTTGCGCATATTGAACAACAGAATCCTTTGCAAAAATTTTGAATAAAGCCATTCTTGGGGTTTCCGAGGAAGATGACATCGTAAGAACTGAAGAAAACTTGAAAAAGACAAAAAAAAACAAAAAAACAAAAACAAAGCGACCTCAATGCAAGTGGGTCTAAAATGGAGGATCGATTTACTAAAATGTTGTATGAGAAAGTGAGCCCCCACCCCTAAAATTGTTTAAATATTGAAATTCTTTTGAATTTTATTTTTTTTTGATAATCGTAAACTTTATGTAATAACCGATAAGACTGCACTGAAAAAAGTAAAAAAAAAATTAAAAACAACAAATTTAAAGATGGTGGTAGTCTCCTTCAGGTCCACGAGTGGTTCCAAAATTGAGGATCGATTTACTATAACGTTGTATGAGAAAGTGAGCCCCCACTAAAATTGTTTAGATATTAAATTTTTTTCAAATTTGTTTTGATAATCGGAAACTTTATGTAATAATCGATAAGACTGCGCTGAAAAAGTAAAAAAAAAAAAAAAAAAAAAAAAATGAAAACAAAAAAAAATTTAAAGGTGGTGGTAGTCTCCTTCAGGTCCGCGAGTGATTCCAAAACGGAGGATCGATTTACTATAACGTTGTATGAACAAGCGATCTCCCCTAAAATTGTTTAAACATTGAAATTTTTGCAATTTTTTTTTTTTTTTTTTTTTGGTTTTTTTTTTGGATAATCGTAAACTTTATGAAATAACCGATAAAACTGGGCTGAAAAACGTAAAAAAAAAAATGAAAAACAAATTTAAAGCTAGCAGTCTCCTTCAGGTCCTTCTGAATTTTTTGTAAAAAAGCTAATAGAAGATAATTACCAGGAATATGTTTTTGTAAAAAAAAAAAAAAAAAAAATACTAGCAATATATTTTTGTAAATGATTGTTGTGGATTCTTGTTGAGAAACCACACAATTAATAAATAACAAAAACAGATATGGAGATAGAAAATGTAAGTTATATTAAACAAAAATATGCCAACTAAAACACGGGTTAGTGAATACTAGTAATACTATTAGTAGAAATCAATATATACAATCTTGTAGGGAAGAAGTATGTCCGGATAATGAGTCTATATCCAAAAACACTCCAACTTACTATGCACCAACTTATAGACCAACTAAGCGGCTGTACAATTACTCAACGGTATTTACCAACCTTTCCACGCAAGGCTAGATGTGACACAAGGCCTATTTATTGTGGGTCTTCCCGGCCATATAGTCAGGCCAAAAAATGTCTGTCTATTACTCAACGGTATTTACCAACCTTACCACGCAAGGCTAGATGTGACACAAGGCTTATTTATTGTGGGTCTTCCCGGCCATATAGTCAGGCCAAAAAATGTCTGTCTATTACTCAACGGTATTTACCAACCTTACCACGCAAGGCTAGATGTGACACAAGGCCTATTTATTATGGGTCTTCCCGGCCATATAGTCAGGCCAAAAAATGTCTGTCTATTACTCAACGGTATTTACCAACCTTACCACACAAGGCTAGATGTGACACAAGGCCTATTTATTGTGGGTCTTCCCGGCCATATAGCCAGGCCAAAAATAGTCTATTACTCAACTACTGCTCTCTGTATAGGCAGGAATATAAGTACACATCGGCGGGTCCATTTTTATGTGCAAAAAGATGTACTCCCCAACAAAGATATTAATAATGCGCCCTAGAAATTTAAATTTTGGCATTAAATGATCCATAAGATGTTGATATGCCTCAAAACCAGCAAACATACCCATCAAGGAAATAGATTTAAAAATCTCTATTATACATTACACCTATTATGTTTTACTACATAACTTGCTCGTAAAATCTATCATATACGAAATGAGGAAAATATTGTAAATGTCTTCAAAAGTTGTCGTTCAATGCCGTTTCATCAAATAATGGCAGTTGTAGTGGAGGTGGCTTTTAATAATCTCGAATGAAAATCCGAGTAAAGTGCGATAACAAAACACGGCCCAATATTGTTTACATTCTTGAAATAGCGTGAGAGAAAAATATCTTCGTCTTCTTTTCTTAAAGTATTGGCGGGAAATAAATAAAACCAATCTATCTCGCCCGATCTAGGATTGCAATATAAGTGGTGTATACTAATGTCCAAATCTCTTGCTAATCCCTTCCTCTCTCTCTCTCTCTCTTCCTCTATCCATTTATATACAGTACTGTGCAGAAGTATTAGACCAAGAACTATTTTATCTTCTATGAGGCATATTGACAGAAAATAAACAATTTAATTAAAGTAATTTTATTTGATTTACTCAATAAATGCATTAACAAGAAAAAAATACTTCTTACAAAATAAATTTAATATTTAGTATAATAGCCTTTTACTTTGAAATGATAAAATAATTGTGACAATTTACCAACCGCAACTAGTATATATATATATATATATATATATATATATATATATATAAGTAATGTGCAAAAGTATTAGGCCGAGAACTATTTAATCTTTTATGAGGCATATTGACAGAAAATAAACAATTTAATTAAAGTAATTTTATTTGATTTACTCAATAAATGCATTAACAAGAAAAAAATACTTCTTACAAAATAAATTTAATATTTAGTATAATAGCCTTTTACTTTGAAATGATAAAATAATTGTGACAATTTACCAACCGCAACTAGTATATATATATATATATATATATATATATATATATATATATATATATATATATATATACAGTAATGTGCAAAAGTATTAGGCCGAGAACTATTTAATCTTTTATGAGGCATATTGACAGAAAATAAACAATTTAATTAAAGTAATTTTATATGATTTACTCAACAAATGCTTTAACAAGAAAAAAATACTTGTTCCAAAGTAAATTTAATATTTAGTATAATAGCCTTTTGCTTTGATCACAGCCTTCATTCTGTCAGCCATTGACATCACAAGCTTCTTTAATGTATCTAGTGGTATCTCCTGCCAAGCAGCTTGTATTTGTTCCCAAAGTGTGTCTTGCGAAGTAACATTTGATTTATCAATTTGAGGAGGGGTAAGAAAAAAACCAGTCATATCCAAGGATAATAGAATAATGAGTAGTTTCAAAATAACTTGTTTAATAGAAAATAGGAAAAATTAAATATAACTTTTTTTTAATACATTTCTTTTACACCTAGTTTTAGATAATCAATATTTATTAGCAATTTACTTGACTTTTCACCCTGTGTTTGAAATTCAGTCAGGTTTTTAGGAAAATCACCTCTGTCCTAATACTTTTTCACACTACCGGTTGTGTGCAAAAGTGTTAGGACTGGGGTGATTTTAAACTTTATTTTGATGCCTCATAAGAGATAAAATAGTTCTTGTCCTAATACTTTTGCACAGTACTGTATCGATCATTGGAATCTGACTGGTCATCAGACAAGCTTGTGTAATAAGAAAAGTATATAAATCCTTCATGTCTAAATCGATTTGAATGTAAACAATTTTTTTAATCATTTCACCCCAAGAAAGGCGGTAAGGCTACAAATACTTGGGATACTTGGGTTGTAAGTTGAAGATGAGACTGAGAATAGGCGAGAATAAACAAATAGATAAAAAATGAAGGGGTTTCAAGAAGACAGAAGATAGCAATTGATGTTGCTTTTAATATTCTGAAGATTGTAGTTAGCAGGGAATCAAGAAAACGGAAGGGGGTCCCTCAGGAAGAAATTGCTAGAAATTGAAACTGTTGGTATAGAAGTGGCGGTTGCATTCACCTATTTCAACAGTAAAAGGGTCAGACCTAAATGCCAATCTAGTCTTCTTGTTCTTTTATGTGCCTTGTCTTTTCAGGACGTAGGAGATCATGGCTTTCTATGTCTCCCTGTCCCTTGTGGCTCTTAGCACGCTTTTTCTTGTTACACCACGCAACCACCGTTCTGCCGAGTCAAACGTTGATATGCAAAGACGTAACTTATGAATTATGACGAAACTGATTTCGCTTATTTTGTAATCATAATTGGTAGCATAATAGTCGTTTCCGGCTGTCCAATCAAAGCGTCCACGCCGGAAATGCTCTCTCAGTGGAAAAGCCAATGTAAACGCCCGATTTTACTCTGCATTGTCGCCTGTCTTAATCAATTCTGGCTTTGAAATTGCTCCTCGACAAAGGGGAAAATGTCGCATCCAAAATGGCTGACAACTTTTTATGAATTTAGACATCCTGTCCAAAAGTTATCCAACTGCTTTGAATATCAAGACTATATGTAACTTGGCAACCAATGAGAGGGTACCTTAGTACGTATGCATGAACAGACATTTTTATTTGTGTTGTAACTCAATCAGGATTCTCTGGCAAATTTTCTCAGCCACTTCTGCATTCCAGTTTAGTTTTTTTTTTTTTTTTTTTTTGCCTTTCTGGACTTTTCTAAGGTTGAAAAGAAGGAAATTTCAGATCGTGGATGAGATTAAAGAGAACGAAAGAAGCCTGCTCATGGTGATTCCAAAAAATGACTTTGTTTGAAAAGACCAAGGCAAAGCTGTCCTAATACTAAAGAGTTTGATCATTTCCAGACAATCCTCATATATTTTTTAATTTGTTGTGTTCATAAGGAAATATAGAAAGAGACATTAATTATACTGTCACTGTAGCGTATCCATAAGAAATTTAAAAAATGATTATAGCGTCAAAAATAGTTATAATAAAATAATTATAACTACCATTAACTCACAATTTCCAAACCAATGAGATTCGACCCCACATTTTTCTTTACACACATGAAGAAGTGACACACTCACTATCAGACAAGCAGTCAACACAGACAGACCGTCAACACGTGCATCAACGAAAATTTAGGCTTCTTTTTCCTTTTTCAGATCATGAAACTTTGGAAGAGAAAGTGAGAAAGAGAGACGGAGAGTGAAGAAGAGAGATGGGGGAAGAGTGAAGTAAAAGAAAGAAAGAAAGAAAGAAAGAAAGAAAGAAACAGGAAAATAAAATTGTAAAGAAAGAAAGAAAGAAAGAAAGAAAAAGAAAGAACAGAAGAGAGAAAATAAAATCTGAAAGAAAGAAAGAAAGAAAGGGAAATTAAATTGGTAAGAAAGAAAGAAAGAAAGAAAGAAAGAAAGGGAAAGGGAAATTAAATTGGTAAGAAAGAAAGAAAGAAAGAAAGAAAGAAAGAAAGAAAGAAAGAAAGAAAGAAAGAAAATTTAGGGAGGAAAATAAAATTGGAATGAAAGAAACAAAGTGAGAAAAAAGAAGAAAGTAAAATAAAACTGGAAAGAAAGAAAGAAAATGGAAGATAAGAAAATAAAATAAGAAAGAAAGAAAGAAAAAATAGAAGAGAGGAAAATAAAATCGAAAAGAAAGAAACAAAGAAGAAATAAAGAAACAAAGGAAGAAAAAAGAAGAAAGGAAAATAAAATTGGTGAGAATAAAACGACAAAAGGAGAGAAAGAATAAATGAAGTGAAAGAGAAAAAAATAAAGAACAGAAGTAAAGGAAAAGGAAAATAAAGAAAGAAAAAAAGAAAGAAGAATATAAGAGTTGGAAGTCAAGGAATGATTTAAAGCATCACGTGACAGATGGCGAGAATGAAAAATAAAAGAAAAGAAAGAAAAGCTAACAAGTAAGGAAGACAAAAAGAACGAGAATAAATAGATAGAAAAATAAAGAAAGAAAGAAGTAGAAAAATGAAGAGGTGTAAATGAAAAGAAAAAAGAAAAGGATTTACTAAACGAGAACAAAAAAAAAAAAAGAAGAGTGTTGTATCATAAAATGAAGAGATACACAGAGAAATGTAGATAAACTACTTTATTAACAGAGTGGTACAACCAAGATATATATATACAATATTTACTGTCTCTCGCAGTAGTAGGTGTTACTTCTCGAAGTCCATAATAATGACAACCTCTCCGTGCTAAGCGCACATTGTCTTTTATACATCCGGGCGACCGGGTGTCACATGGTACGAGCCACGACTCAACAGAGAGAAAAGGAGAAGAGGAATAAATTAGATGAAAGAATAAAGAAAAGAGAAAGAGAAGAAAAAAGAGTAGAAAAGTGTGAATAAGAAAAAAAATTGACCGTGCATGGAATACTGTTGCCCCTGTTGTTCTCGTCAGTCTTCAAAGGCGAATCTGTAATGTGATTGGTCCCGACCTGGTAACTTGACTCCAGCCACTTTCTCCCCGTCAGGATGTGGCTTTCATCAGTCCTCTACAAATATTTTCATCGCTTCTGCTCCGAAGAACTTAGGTCACTGGTGCTCCCTCCACAAAATTTCCTCGGGCAACCAGACTGGCATCAAGGTCCCACCGTTTTACAGTTAGATCAACCAAATGCAAGCGACACTTCTGCTCCATCAGCTTCTTTTTTTAATTGCTATTTTTTAAATCATTTCACCCCAATCATGTCATTACCGCCACTGAAGCGCAGGCGGCTATATAAGAGAGTTCAAGTTTTAGGGCTTACGGCCTATCACGTTGAATACACCGGTTCTCGCTCGATCACCGAAGTTAAGCAACGTTGAACCTGGGCAGTACTTAGATGGGTGACCGCTTGGGAATACCAGGTGCTGTAAGCGTTTAGTGACGGATGTGCGTTGTGGTGCAGTGGATATCGGCTCGGAAAGAGAAATCGGTGAGTCGAGTTCGAATTCCAGTTGAATACCCTGCATTCACTTAAGCACTGGTACCCTTTAGAAAGGTATTAATCCGTCCCTTCCCTCCAGTTATGTGTTAAATAACAAGGGTAGAACTTAGGGACACTGCTCTTAAAAACAAATCCTAATGAATCTTGATAAAAGAAAAATGTTGTAAAAATAAAATAACCTTACCCACAATCATTGGTTATGACCTTAAATGATCCCATAAGGACTGACAGGTCGTTAAACTTCCAAACAAACAAACAAATTATCATTCCAAGTACACATACTATGACTGGTACAATTTTGTTATATGTTTTTATTATTAGTAGTAGTATTTTAATTTCTGCTATGGTCACACTACCTACCAATTTTTCGGGAAGACTTAAGACAGTTAGTGGTATGATATTGCTTTATGATTTGTTTTTCTAACTCTCATAACATCATTAGCGTCCAGTCAGTTAAGTGGCATACGTGATGCACGTTTTGGGCGATCATGTCTCTTTCGGGACATAACTGCTTCGGCCGAAGATTATTCCGCAGTAGGTTAACATTGCTTTCTGCAGTAGACTGGTTGCCGACCAAGACTATACAACCCAGTCTGTCCTATTATTTAACCCATAACTGGAGGAAAAGATGGATTAATACCTTTCCCAAGGGTATTTGTGCGTAAGTGTATGCAAGGAATTCAAATGGATTTCGAACTCGGCTCCCCGATTTGTCGTTCCGAATCGATATCCACTGCACCACAAGGCACATCCGAATTTTGCCGATGTAACGCTAGTTCAGTCAGTTAAGTGCCATACGTGAAACACGCTTGGGCGATCATGTCTCGAAAGAGACATGACTGACTGGGCAGAAGATTATCCCGCAGTAGGTTGCCATTGCTTTCTTCGGTAGACTGGTTGCCAGCCAAGGCTATAGAACCCAATCTATCCTGCTATTTAACCCATAACTGGAGGGAAGAGATGGATTAATACCTTTCCCAAGGGTATTTGCGCGTAAGTGACTGCAATGAATTCAACTGGAATTTGAACTCGGCTCCCCGATTTCTAGTTCCTAGCCGATATCCAATGCAGCACAACGCTAGTTACATGGATAAAATTCTTCTTAGTGTGCGGGTTGTACTTATCAAGACAACTTTTTGTATTTCTCTTAAGCTGGGGTTTCTCGGAATTTTTTTAATGTGTTGTTGTGTGTCTTTTTTATCATTTTAAGGAAAACCTACTATGACTGGTACAATTTTGTTATCAGTTTTCATCATCATTATTATTATGTCATTTTTCATCATATTTCGATTTCTGCTTTGGTCTCACTACCAACCAAGTCTGCGGGGAGACCTAAGGCAGGTAGTGGCGTGTTGTTATGGCTCCATTTCATGTTTTTCTATCTTCCCTATCATCCCCAGCATTACATAGATAAAGTTTTCCTTAGTGTGTGGGCTGTACTTAATAAGTCAATTTTTTGTATATCTCTTAAGCTGGGGTTTCCAGGGATTCTTTCAATGTGTTGTTTTGTTCCATTTTTTATCATTCCAAGTGCACCTACTATCACTGGCACAACTCTTGTTTTCAATTTCCACATTTTTTCTATTTCAATTTCCAGGTCTTTATATTTTGACAGTTTTTCAAATTCCTTGATTGCTATGTTACAATCCGCTGGACAAGCCATATCAATTAATAGACAAGTTTTCTCCTTCTGGTTTTTAACAATAATGTCTGGCCTGTTTGCTTCAATTTTTCTGTCTGTGTAGATGGTGTAATCCCATAGAATGGTTACATCTTCTATTTCTGTAACCGGTGCTGGGTGATGTTCATACCAGTGTTTGTTTACAGCTTTTCCATAATGTTTGCACATTGCCCAATGCAAATATTGCCCAACTCTATCGTGGCGATTTTTATATTCGTTTGGGGCAAGCACAGAACAGCCTGAGATTAGGTGGTCTATTGTTTCTTGGTGTTATTATTATTATTATTATTATTATTATTATTATTACGATTTCTGTTATGGTTACACTACCTACCAAGTCTACAGGAAGACCTAAGGCAGGTAGTGGCGTGTTGCTATGGTTCCATTTCATTTGTTTTTTTTATAACATCACTACCGTTATGTGGACAAAATTCTTCTTAGTGTATGTGCCGGACTTATGACAATAATTTGTATTTCCCTTAAGCTGGGATTTCTAGGATTTTTTTTTTTTTCAATGTATGTTGTGTTCCTATTTTGATTATTCCAAGAGCACCTAAAGACAGCGTCACCCCATAGAATTGTGATCTTTTCTGTAGCCGATGCTGGATGATGTTCAGACCAGTGTTTTATTAACATTGTCCAGTGTAAATATTGCCCCACTCTATCATTATATTCATTTGGATCAAGTGGAGAACATCCGAAGATCAGATGATCTATTTTTCCTGTTATTTGTCACATATATATAATAAAAGAAATTGCGTTACATTTGACTCATATTTGACTTTATAGAATTTCCCGAATAATTTATTGAAAATAAGGAAGAAAGTTACTGTCGGGTTTCAAGATGTGGCATAAGGCCGAACGTATGGGGTACCCAGTGAGGATCGAACTCACTACTCAGTTGTAATAGGTTCTAGCGAGACAAACTTGTTAACCATTACACCAGGCCAAGATGCCCTCGGGTTTCAAGATATATAACAAACGCTAGCAAGAAAATAAGGATACTCTACTTATAATATCAAGTTAATAATTAAAAAAAATGTTTCAAAAAAGGGTTTCTCTACGATCAGGAATTAAAGAAAATATTATTGACATAAATATGAATAGAGTAAATATCTTGTTTTTTTTTGTTTTTGTTTTTTTAATCATATCACCCCAAGCAAGGCGCTAACGCCACTGATGCGCAGGGGGCTACGTAAGGGTAAAAAGAATGGAAAAGAGAAAGCCGGAAACCACATCCTAAACAGGGAACAAGGGATGAGCCTCTTCACCTGTTCAATAGATGTGGGTGGAGTGTGAACCGGGCGATAGTTTAGTCTATCTACTCCAATTGGAAAAAAAAATAAATAAATAAATAAATAAAAGAGTGAAAAGACTTGAAAAGGGAAAACCGGAAACCGCATCCTAAACAGGAAACAAGGTATGAGCCTCTTCACCTGTTCAATAGATGTGGGTGGAGTGTGAACCGGGCGATAGTTTAGTCTATCTACTCCAATTGGAAAAAAAAATAAGTAAAAGAGTGAAAAGACTTGAAAAGGGAAAACCGGAAACCGCATCCTAAACAGGAAACAAGGTATGAGCCTCTTCACCTGTTCAATAGATGTGGGTGGAGTGTGAAGTTTTCATGTTTCTCTTTTCTGTCAATATCTAAACTTATTTTATAAATGGAACTTTGTCTCTGTGTGTGTATGTGCATGTGTGTGTGTTTCCGTTACCTATAAACTCCGAAACGGCTGAACCGATTTTCTTGAAAATTGACACAGTTGTACCATAAGCGTCTGCAAGTGTTCTTAGCTAAGTTTTGTGTCGAGGTACCCCCGATAAATAACGAAAATCGATAATCGAAAAAATCGGTTTATAGAAGTAGTGGTCCGATTTTAATCAAATTTGATACACTCATAGACAAAGACATAAGAAACGATATTCAGAAGTTTCAAGGTTGTAGTTCTTACAATAGTGCAGAAAATCGATAATATATATATAAAATGCAAGATGTTTGTGTGTGTGCCTGTTTATCTGCCTGTATATCTGTATTTTTTCAGCCCTTTTATTTTAGCTTTTGCTTCGGGTTTGGCTCTAAGTAGGTATAATTGTAGTTCTTAGTCTCAGCCATGATACCATTTACTCAGAGGACTTATTTAGCCTTCAAAATTCAGTTTACGACGAAGAAAACTTATTTGATATCGATACCAGGAAATCAAAATTTGACTTACATCCATTCATTTTTCTTTCAGTCTACGGTTTCGCTTTAACTGGAAACAACTATTGCTTTTTAGTCTTTCGTGCCAACGTCCAAAGAGTGTGAGCTCCAGGACCATGGATTAGTTTTAAAGCTTTCATTACTCCCGAGCAACGCCGGACTATACCGTTAGTGCCTCATAAAAGATAAAATATTTCTTGTCCTAATACTTTTGCACAGTACTGTATATCCGGCCTGTTTGCTTCAATCTTCCTGTCTGTAAAGATAGCATCATCCCATAGAATTGTGATGTCTTCTATTTCTGTAGTCGATGCTGGATGATGTTCATACCAGTGTTTCATTAGCATCTTTTCGAAAGTATTTGTACATTATTATTATTATTATTATTATTATGTCATTTTTCATCATATTTCGATTTCTGCATTGGTCTCACTACCAACCAAGTCTGCGGGGAGACCTAAGGCAGGTAGTGGCGTGTTGTTATGACTCCATTTCATGTTTTTCTATCCTCCCTATCATCCCCAGCATTACATAGATAACGTTTTCCTTAGTGTGTGGGCTGTACTTAATAATACAATTTTTTGTATATCTCTTAAGCTGGGGTTTCCAGGGATTCTTTCAATGTGTTGTTTTGTTCCATTTTTTATCATTCCAAGTGCACCTACTATCACTGGCACAACTCTTGTTTTCAATTTCCACATTTTTTCTATTTCAATTTCCAGGTCTTTATATTTTGACAGTTTTTCAAATTCCTTGATTGCTATGTTACAATCCGCTGGACAAGCCATATCAATTAATAGACAAGTTTTCTCCTTCTGGTTTTTAACAATAATGTCTGGCCTGTTTGCTTCAATTTTTCTGTCTGTGTAGATGGTGTAATCCCATAGAATGGTTACATCTTCTATTTCTGTAACCGGTGCTGGATGATGTTCATACCAGTATTTGTTTACAGATTTTCCATAATGTTTGCACATTGCCCAATGTAAATATTGCCCAACTCTATCGTGGTGATTATTATTATTATTATTATTATTATTATTATTATTATTATTATTATTATTAGGCTTCCACACATTATATGATGTTGGTTACTGGTAAATTGTTTGTTTGCTGCTCACCTCTCATGACGTAAGAAAATATATCGGCCATTTTATTTTTTTCAACCAGAGACTGTATTCAATACTTTTTCGAAATATTGTTCCTGTTCAGAGCACGCACGCTTTTATTATGAAGTCTCTATTTCAAATGCAAAATCCAATTTTTGATGGATTGATTTGTTTGTTTACCGACATATCAACTCCCTATGGGTCATTTAATACCGAAATTTAATTTTCTTGAGAGCGTTGAGGTAATAAAACTATGATATATGTAATTCTAGTTTCATCGCTGAATACATAACAAATCATTGATTAGTTGATTGATTTCGTTTAGCGGCATATCAACACTTCTATGGGTTATTTAATACCGAAATCTAAATATTTTGGACGCAATTTCATGGCTTTAGCTAAATATATTTTAAACGCAACTCTATCCTTACAACTAAAGAGAAATGTATTGTTGGTCATTTTGCTATAAATATGTATTGTTGGTCATTTTACTATAAATATGTATTGTTGGTCATTTTGCTATAAAATATCTTGTTGGTCATTTTACTATAAATATGTCTTGTTGGTCATTTTACTATAAATATGTCATGTTGGTCATTTTGCTATAAAATGTCTTGTTGGTCATTTTACTATAAATATGTATTGTTGGTCATTTTGCTATAAAATGTATTGTTGGTCATTTTACTATAAATATGTATTGTTGGTCATTTTGCTATAAAATGTCTTGTTGGTCATTTTACTATAAATATGTATTGTTGGTCATTTTGCTATAAAATGTCTTGTTGGTCATTTTACTATAAATATGTCTTGTTGGTCATTTTGCTATAAAATGTCTTGTTGGTCATTTTACTATAAATATGTATTGTTGGTCATTTTGCTATAAAATGTATTGTTGGTCATTTTACTATAAATATGTATTGTTGGTCATTTTGCTATAAAATGTCTTGTTGGTCATTTTACTATAAATATGTCTTGTTGGTCATTTTGCTATAAAATGTCTTGTTGGTCATTTTACTATAAATATGTATTGTTGGTCATTTTGCTATAAAATGTCTTGTTGGTCATTTTACTATAAATATGTATTGTTGGTCATTTTGCTATAAAATGTCTTGTTGGTCATTTTACTATAAATATGTCTTGTTGGTCATTTTGCTATAAAATATCTTGTTGGTCATTTTACTATAAATATGTATTGTTGGTCATTTTACTATAAAAAATGTATTGTTGGTCATTTTATTATAAAAATGTATTTCTGATTATTTTATTACAAAAATGTATTGTTGGTAATTTAACTAAAAAATGTATTGTTGGTCATTTTACTATAAATTAGCATTCAAATTTTTTAATAAAATATATTGCTTGTATGTTTTATTCTAAAACTGTATTTACTTTTTCCTAGCATTTTAATTTTATTTGGAGGTTTACTACGTGCCCATTCTAAAACTCTAAAAGTTGCTAAGTCAAGGGTGGACCTAAGAAGACTAGCAATTAAGTCGAAACCGCATTTCGCAAGTAAATGCTAAATTGATTTTTCTGACTAATGAAAGCGATTTGCAAGACCAAAAAGATTTCACGATCCAGTGAGAAAAATCTAAAGGATATATAAATGACTTCGATCAGCGTCAGTCAGACACTCAAAGATGAGAGCAGCAAAAGAGAGACACAACAAAAATGTAACGGAAGAAACTTCAACCACGAACCGGACATAAGGTCGCGTCGCTCAGCATCCTCTTTCTCCTTCTTTCTCGTGTGCTGATTTATTTTACTTCTTCTCCATCCAAAGACATTCCTACCAAACAAACGGTTATACTTACATAGTCTCTTTCCACAAAGGTTTACTACAAACTCTACCCTTAACTTCTTAATGTTTCTAATTGCACATTAACTTTTGCAATTTATGTTAGTCTTTTCTTTTAATAAATTTCTATTTTGAAATGCAAAATTTATATCTCATTTTTCCACACTAATTCACACATTCCAACATGCTACCAACCTTCTGATGAAAACCTTCTGGTGATAAGGAAAATAACCTTCTGATAATTCTGATTTTGATAATTCTGGATAAAACTTGTAAGCTGTAGGGAGTTTGGTTATGTATGACACAAGGCCGAATCAAGAATCATTAACTATCTCCCTATAGCTTCAAGACTACCAGGATCGACAACTACTTTATAAAACGTTGTGATAACAACAACAAAAATGGTGACAATAATATGAGTGTCAATAGATTCAATGACGTAGTGTAAGTTGTTTTGGATCAGCAAAGCTAATCTTATTAAAAAAAAAAAATGTCACCAGCTTTTTAAATTCCATTAACACCTCAACAAGTATCTTTTGTTTTAGAAGTTAATGGAATTTACGTAAGTTTTATATATGAACTAGCAGTATAGCCGGGCGTTGCGCGGGTGTAATGAAAGCAAAAAACTAATCCATGGTCCTGGAGCTCACACTCTTTGGACGTTCGCACGAAAGACTAAAAAGCAATAGTTGCTTCCAGTTAAGGCGAAACCGTAGACTGAAAGAAAAATGAATGGTATCGATATCAAATAAGTCTTTTTCGTCATAAACTGAATTTTGAAGGCTAAATAAGTCCTCTGATGAAATGGTATCATGACTGAGACTAAGAACTACAATTATACCTACTTAGATCCAAACCCGAAGCAAAACTTAAAATAAAAGGACTGAAGAAAATGCAAACATACAGTCAGATAAATAGACACATACACAAACATCTTGCATTTTATATATATATATTATCGATTTTCTGCACTATTGTAAGAACTGAAACCTTGAAACTTCTGAATATTGTTTCTTATGTTTTTGTCTATAAGTGGATCAAATTTGATTAAAATCGGACCACTCTTTTTATAACCCGATTTTTTCGATTATCGATTTTCGATATTTATCGTGGGTACCTCGACACAAAACCTAGCTAAGAACACTCGCAGACGCTTATAGTACAACTGTGTAAATTTTCAAGAAAATCGGTTCAGCCGTTTCGGAGTCTATAGGTAACGGATACACACACACACACACACACACACACACACACACACACACACAGACACACACACAGACACACACACACACAGACACACACACACAGACACACACACAGACACACACACACACACACACACACACAGACACACACACACAGAGACACACACACACACACACACACAGACACACACACGCACACACACAGACACACACACACACACAGACACACACAGACACACAGACACACACACAGACACACACACACACACACACACACACACACACACACACACACACACACACACACACACACACACACACACACACAGAGAGTTCCATTTATAAATAAGTTTCGATTTAGATTTTTCATTACGGTGTTCACCTAAGTGGCAAATCCCAAAACTGATTACTGAATTGCTTTTATGCGAAACCGTCGTCTGCTAAATTCTAGAAGTGGAATAGTTTGCGTGTAGCTGTTTGATTACGTAACAGGCCATGAAAGTGAGAAGCAAATATCGTCTCCATCAAGGATAAGGCCTAAATAACAGATAATATCAGCAGTAAAAATAAATAAAAATAAAAAATCTATTTATTGCATTCACTTATGTGCAAATACCCTTTATAATTATATTAATCCGTCTCTACTTCCTCTAGTTAAGGGTTAAATATAAGGACATATTAGGTTCTAAAACTTTGGTTGTTAACCAGTCTACCACCGAAAGTATTGGTAACGTGATTGAAATTGTAACAAAAGAAAAGAAAATGATTTGCCTAAACACAGATCTAAATCACCAACAGATATTTAATTTATGAAAAAAAAATAAAATAAAATAAAATATATACAAAATATACTATTTTTACATTAAAAACAGAAAATTTGAGTTTACTACTGGCAAGTGTTACGAAGGGAGAGGTAAGGTGTGGGTAGAATATTTTTAACACGTTAGGGCTAGCGAGTAATCTAAGTGCTATTATTGGAAATCCTCAAAGGTGTATATAAAGAATAATTTTTAGTTTGGGCAATAAAAATATTCAAAAATTCTATTTACCAGATTTTTTCCATGAGATCCTCTTTTTGGGTTTTTGACGGTCGGCAACTTTTCGTAGAGATTCTTTCGGCTGGATATACTAATCCGCGAATCAAGCCGGAGTTGATAATGGCAGCAATTCATCTTTACAACTGACTACTCTTTTCAAAAAAGTTATTTTTATAGAAGCTAGCATATTTCTCGAATCATCGGGAAACCTCTAGATCTTTCTCGAACATACTGGAATGATCTAGAATCTTCCAAATGATCTATTTTTAACGTCTCTATTTTACAACTAATTCATGAATTTAAAAAAAAATTGTATTATCAAGTAGGACTCAGCAGAATCCGTTAATATAAATGTTAATCTTTGTGTAGACTTTATTAATATTTTTTATATATAAATGCATCCTCATAACAGTAGCCTACTGCGATAAAATATTCTGCCTAGTCATGCCCATGTGTGTAGCACGTATGATACTTAACTGACTGACTTACTGTTAATACCTCATATATAATCAACTATTCCGTTTTGACTGCGTGGGAAAAGAGACGTTAGTTGGTTTCATTGATAAAATAAATGAAAGATAGAAAGAAAAAAAAGAAAGAACGATGAAAATGTTTAACGTCTCTTGCCAATACCTCGTAAATAATAATCTATTCCTTGTGGAAAGAGAGGAAAAGACTCTACCTGGTTTAAATGAGAAAGAAAGAAAAGAAGAATAGAAAAGAAAGAAAGAAAGAAAGAAAGAAAGAAGTGCTTAATGTCTCCTGTTAATACCTCATAATTAATCGGCTATTCCGTTTTGACTGCTTGGAAAAACAAAATATATTACTCGGTTTTAGTGATAAAATAACTGAAAGCACGAAAGCAAAAAGAAAGAGCGATGACAGCGTTTAACGTCTGCTGTCAATACCTCATAAATAATAAACGATTCCGTGGAAAAACGGGAAAATACACTCCTTGAATGAAAGAATGAATGAATGAATGCATGAAAGAACGAAAGATAAAAGTATTTAACGTCTGTTTCAATGAAATGGAAAATGTCAATTTCAAATCTTTTCATTTCAACCCCTTTTTAAGATAAAGACAAGCATTCATAATTTAAGATTGTTTTTGCAAAATTATCTTAAAGTTGTAAAGGTCAAATATTTAACAATGCCATAGGGGAATTTCTACGGACATTTTATTGTCGTAGAACTGGCCACGAAGTTATTTAAATCATTAACTGAAGAATTATGATTTATCGGAAAATTAAAATTGAAAAACTATGAACTTTTCACCTATTTTACTAATAGTGTCATGTATAAATCATAAATCTGACCAACGTTTATTTATAGACTTGTGATCATTGTTTAGTTACCTAGAACCATGTAAAATTCCGATCAATGTTTACCTATAGACTCATTAATAAGCCTAACAATTGTTTACCTATAGACTCATTAATAAGCCTAACAATTGTTTACCTATAGACTCATAAGCCTGAACACTATTTACCTACATAGCCCGAAGACTGTTTACTTAGACTCATGTAGAAATTGAACAATGTTTTCTATAGATTCATAAGCCCGACCATTGTTTACCAACAGGTTTATGTATAAGCCCGAACAATATTTACGTATATAGACTTGTAGGTACCTCCATTTTTCAGTATAAATTTTCGATACCTGATTTTAAAATGAAATTTTTAAAATTAAAAAACATTCTTGAAGATTTCATTTCAGATTTAATTAAAAGCGTAATGATTAAATGTATTATTTCCATTAAGTAAAAATTTCTGGTGTATTTCAGATAGAAATTATATAGACTTGAAATCACATCATATCATAAAAAATTACTTAATGACCATATTTCAAAACTATCGATAATGCCCCTCTATAATATCATACCATATAAATGATTACTTAATGGGCATATCTCTTAACTATCGATAATACCCCCATATTCTAAAATTTTCTTAAAAACGGCCATTTTCTTAATCTTAAGAAATTTGGAAACAAACAAAAATTTATCGATTTTAAAAATATTTCAAAAGATTTCTGACACTTTATTTTAGTAAAATTAGAAAGTTTGAAGTTAAATTAATCTGATTTAAAAAGAAATATTACTTACTTATAGCATAAAAAAGTAATATACAACCAAGGTAAACATTAGTCACTAAATATTTACCTATAGTCTAAGTACTGCCACTTATTCGCGAAACATTTTTTTAGAGATCCTACTGTATATAATCTAATACATGTGCATTGTAGTGCAGTGGATATCAGCTCGAAAGGAGAAATCGGGGAGCTGAGTTCGAATCCCAGTTGAATTAATTGCATTCACTTACGCGCAAATACCCTTGGAAAAGGTATTAATGCGTCTATTCCTTCCAGTTATGGGTTAAATAACAGGACAGATTGGGTTCTATAGTCTTAATTATTATCCGTGGAAATTCTTCAGTCGCCTTATTAAATATTTTGCATTTGTCTATACTTCTGAGATGAGATAGTATTTACATTATTTTCATTGTTCGGGTTGTCGTCCTCATCTTTATTGCCATGTTTACGACGATTCGGCCGTTGTACGCTCCGGTCTTCTGTATTTATCTATACTTCTGAGACGATGTAGTATTTACATTATTTTCACTATCCGGACTATTGTCCTCATCTTTATTGCCAAGTTTACGACGTTTCGGCCGTTGTACGCTCCGGTTTTCTTCAGATGCTTGGAATTTTGAACCGAAACCTTATATGTCAATAACTGGGATATATCATTCTAATTCCATGTGTGATACCACTTCCGGATGCGATGTAGTTATCTCCCTTTAACTCGACTCTCTAAGTTATTTGTTCACCACTGCTGTAGCCAGGTATTGAACTCACAACTCTTTGGATCAAGTCACTGGAATTAACCAACATCTATATCCACTAGTTTACGTGTTCTTGAAGACATCCGAAAATTCCATCGCCCATGGAATGAGAATGATATCCCCCAGCGATCGAAATAAAGGGCTTAGTTAAAATTCCTAGCACCTGAAGAGAGTATAACGGCCGAAACCTCGTAAACATGGCAATAAAGATGAACACAACAGTTCGAAGAACAGTATAAATAATATAAATATTTTGCGTTTATCAAAATATTAAAATAACAATTGTATGTATGAATACCGCTCAGGATTTAAAGACACAAGAGGGTACAAATGAAAAGATTCACAATTAACAAAGTTTTCCAATTAACTGAAGCAGACGCTAAATACATGAGAGCGTTATCAGTTCCTTTAACTTCGATTCATTTCTTTTTTTCCTTTCTTTGTTTCTTTCTCTAAAAACATGCAGAGCCTTTGCTATCTTTTTTTTTCTTTCGTCTGTTCTCGTAATCAAACACGAACGGCTCATTGATTATCTCAAGCAATAGCGGGGCGTAATGTTCGTGCTAACTAACTAAGGAACGAATAAGTAAGTAGAATTATGATAAGAGATGATATGTTATAGGGGTATCATCAATAGTTTTGATTTATGCTCATTAAGTAATCTTTTTTCATATGATATGATATGGGGGTATAATCGATAGTTTAGAGATATGCCCAATAAGTAATCTTTTATGATATGGTATGATATGATAGAGGGGTATCATCGATAATTTTGAAATATGCTCATTAAGTAATTTTTTATGATATGATATGATATGATAGAGGTGTATGATCGATAGTTTTGAAATATGCTCATTAAGTAAGCTTTTATGATATGATATGATATGATATACGAAATGATATAGGGATGTCATCGATAGTTTCGATACAAGCTCATTAAGTTATTTTTATGACATGATATGATATGATAGAGGGTATCATCGACAGTTTTGATATATGCTCATTAAGTAATTTTTATGATATGATAAGATATGATATGTTATAGGGGTATCATCGATAGTTTTGAAATATGCTCATTAAGTAATTTTTATGATATGATATGATATAGGGGTATCATCGATAGTTTTGAAATATGCTAATTAAGTAAGCTTTTGTGATATGATATGATATGATATGATATAGGGGTATCATCGATAATTTTGATCCATACTCATTAAGTATTTTTTATGATATGATATATGGGTATCATCGATAGTTTTGATATATGCACATTAAGTAATTTTTATGATATGATAAGATATGATATGATATAGAGTATCATTGATAGTTTGGAAATATGCTCATTAAGTAAGCTTTTGTGATATGATATGATATGATATAGGGGTATCATCGATAGTTTTGAAATATGCTAATTAAGTAAGCTTTTGTGATATGATATGATATGATATAGGGGTATCATCGATAATTTTGATCCATGCTCATTAAGTATTTTTTTATGATATGATATATGGGTATCATCGATAGTTTGGAAATATGCTCATTAAGTAATTTTTATGATATGATAAGATATGATATGTTATAGGGGTATCATCGATAGTTTTGAAATATGCTCATTAAGTAATTTTTATGATATGATATGATATAGGGGTATCATCGATAGTTTTGAAATATGCTAATTAAGTAAGCTTTTGTGATATGATATGATATGATATGATATAGGGGTATCATCGATAATTTTGATCCATACTCATTAAGTATTTTTTATGATATGATATATGGGTATCATCGATAGTTTTGATATATGCACATTAAGTAATTTTTATGATATGATAAGATATGATATGATATAGAGTATCATTGATAGTTTGGAAATATGCTCATTAAGTAAGCTTTTGTGATATGATATGATATGATATAGGGGTATCATCGATAGTTTTGAAATATGCTAATTAAGTAAGCTTTTGTGATATGATATGATATGATATAGGGGTATCATCGATAATTTTGATCCATGCTCATTAAGTATTTTTTTATGATATGATATATGGGTATCATCGATAGTTTGGAAATATGCTCATTAAGTAATTTTTATGATATGATAAGATATGATATGTTATAGGGGTATCATCGATAGTTTTGAAATATGCTCATTAAGTTAGCTTTTGTGATATGATATGATATGATATGATATAGGGGTATCATGGATAGTTTTGATACATGCTCATTAATTAATTTTTTTATGATATGATATAGGGGTATCACTGATAGTTTTGAAATATGCTCATTAAGTAATTTTTTTATGATATGATCCCATGTACACTTTTCTTGCCATCGATGTCTCTTGCTTTGTCTTTTTCTTGACTAAGCAATATTTCTCTTTTGTTGATGACATACTTTTACTAACCGTATGAAGAGTCTTGTCTGAACAGTCAGATATCGGTTTACCTGGAAAGAAACAATGTAGTTATTAATTAGAACAGGTGTAATTAATTGAAGAATTTCAGTTAATTGTTCTTTTATTTTTGCGTAATTGCAATGTGTCTAAACGCGATCAAGAATTACCGCCATGTTTTTATTACTCGTATCAGTTGCCTTCAGATGACGCTAATATCATAATGTCGCCATTCTAAAGTTATTTTTAAATTTTAAAGAGAGAGAGAGAGAGAGAGTAAAAGAAACATTTTGTACAGGTTTTTTTAAACGCCATGCTTCCCAGAAATGTTTTTATTGCTTCCATGTTGGCTGATTTAAGAGTACCGACAGCAGCTGTGAACCGCAGTCTACTTGTAAAGAAAGAGAGCATTGTCCTCGTAACATTTCTTGATAAACAGAAAGGCAAGTGATGTCTTCTAAAAGGCGGCATTGAATAAACAAAGTCCACCATTAAATTAATTCCCTTTCCTCAACGTTGATGGTTTTTCCATCTTTTTTCTTTATATTGAATCATTGTTTAAGCTCAGGACATTTAATATTTCTGGAGTCTTACCAACATTTCATACTATTATTATTCATATTTGTACATTGTTTATAAATATCTGTAGTGTCAGCTGTATACAACCGCTTCCTAATATCAATGGTAAAAAAATGTCTTTGAACGGGAAAAGGATCTTGGCAAAGACCATCGTTCTTTGAACACTGTGGACGGGCGCCAGAGAATAACAAAGAACTGTACCGAATAACAGAACTACATGGCTCGAAGACATTCAGCATCATCAACTGTAATAATGGATAGCACATGCAACTCAAAGAGAAAATAATAAATTCTTGCCAGTTGTAGCCGTCAGGAAAGCAGGGATATGGAAGGGAGTTCCACAGGCGGGTAGCGCGAGAAAAAAAAAGATGCTGGAGTAGAATTGTCACCTGCATTTGGCTGATCTAACTGCAAAAGAGTTTGACTTTGTCGCCAGTCTGGTTGCCCGAGTAAATTCGTGTGGAGGGGGCACAAGTGACCTAAGCTCGTCAGACCAGAAGCCAAGAAAATGTTTATAGAACAGAGGGAAGCCACATTCCCGCCGATGAGAAAGTGGCTGGGTCGAGCTGCCAGGTCGGAATCAATCACTTAACAGATTCTCCTTTGGAGCCTGTCAAGAACACTGAAACGAACAGCAAGGGTGCCTGACGGTGGGAAAGACTAAAATGACAACTTTAAAAATGAAACCCACAACGAATATTTACAATATGTGTCATACAATATGCAATAAACAAAACAAAATGGTGTTAGTAAAATCCCCAATCTTTAATTTTGGCATCAGATAACTGGACGAAATTAATGCGGGACTTTGATAATTTAAACCGGTCATTCAACCAATCATAACTAACTACACACTCATTCATATACTAGCAGTATAGCCCGGCGTTGCTCGGGTGTAATGAAAGCTTTAAAACTAATGCATGGTCCTGGAGCTCACACTCTTTGGACGTTGGCATGAAAGATTAAAAAGCAATAGTTGTTTCCAGTTAAAGCGAAACCGTAGACTGAAAGAAAAATGAATGGATGTAAGTCAAATTTTGATTTCCTGGTATCGATATCAAATAAGTTTTTTTCGTCGAAAACTGAATTTTGAAGGCTAAATAAGTCCTCTGAGTAAATGGTATCATGGCTGAGACTAAGAACTACAATTATACCTACTTAGAGCCAAACCCGAAGCAAAAACTAAAATAAAAGGGCTGAAAAACTGATTTTGATCAGACCCGGTAGGATATCGGGGTATCGATTTCCAATATCGGAGTCAAATAAGTCATCCAAGGATAGAACTGCAACTTGAAAATTCTGAATATCATTTCTTATGTCTTTGTCTATGAGTGTACCAAATTTGATTAACATCGAACCACTCCTTCTATAACCCGATTTTTTCGATTATCGATTTTCGATATTTATCGAGGGTACCTCGACACAAAACCTAGCTAAGAACACTCGCTTATAGTACAACTGTGTAAGATCAGTTCAGCCGTTTTGGAGTCTATTGGTAACGCACACACACACACACACACACACACACACACACACACACACACACACACACACACACACACACAGACAAAGTTCTATTTATAAATATTCATAAGAACAAATAAGAAAGACGCACTCGAAAAAAGTAAGGCGTCCCGAATCCAACCAGAAAACTAACATCTCTGGTTAATTAACGAGAGGACAGGGGTAATTTAACTAAAGAAACTGCGTCCAAAAATTGAAAGGGCAAATGAGCATACATCTCCTAGTTAAATTAGTCAGTTAATTCCCATACGTGATACACGCTTTGGGCGATCATGTCTCAATAGAGACATGACTGACTGGGGAAAAGATTATCCCGCAGTAGGTTGCCATTCCTTTCTGTGGTAGACTGGTTTCCAGCCAAGGCTATAGAACGTAATCTGTCCTGTTATTTAACTCATAGCTAGAAGGGGAAGTGATGTATTATATTATTAAGAAGTAATTAGTGGGGGATCAGCTTATCACTTCATAACAATAGAAAACCGATCCTCACTTTATGCCCAGTAGCAGCTTTAATCATGTTTCCAACTATTATATTCAGTCAGTCAGTTAAGTGCCATACGTGATACACGCTTTGGGCGATCATGTCTCGAAAGATACATGACTGACTGGGCAGAAGATTTTTCTATCCTGCTCTTTAAACTATAGATGAATGGAAGAAGAGATGTATTGTATTAATCAGTAGTAATTAGTGGGGGATCAGTTTATTAATTCATAACAATGGAAAACCGATCCTCCACTTTATGCTTTTATGCCCAGTAGCAGCTTTAATCATGTTTCCAACTATTATATTCAGTCAGTCAGTTAAGTGTCATACGTGATACACACTTTGGGCGATCATATCTCGAAAGAGACATGACTGACTGGGCAGAAGATTATCCCGCAGTAGGTTGCCATTGCTTTCTGCGGTAGACTGATTGCCAGCCAATGCTGGCAATCAGTCTACCGCAGAATTATGGGTTAAATAACAGGTTATGGGTTAAATTATGGGTTAAATAACAGGTCAGATTAGATTCTATAGAATCTAATCTGACCTGTTATTTAACCCATAATTTGTGGGGCGGAACGGATTAATACCTTTCCTAAGGGTATTTGCGCGTAAGTGAATGCAAGGAATTCAACTGGAAATCGAACTTAACTTTGCTGGAAAAAAACAAAAAACAAGTTTAACCTACTCTTTTTTGGGTGAGGTTGTTAATGTTCAATTCAGCTTTTCAAATATCCTAATGTCAAACCAACATCAAAATGCCACTGTAAGTCAGCTCCTTTTCCCTTTACACAAATGCACATCTTTTGTCAAATTCTGTTGGAGTAAGTCATCGCCTTTGCGTTCTAATCTTAATTTTAAATTGATGCTCAATGAACCACTAATATGAATCCAATAACTTTTAGTTTTGCATAAATACAAAAAAAAAATTTGGCAAGAGTCCAAAACTGGGAAAGTCTAGTCAACATTTGTCTCAATTTAGCTAGCCAATATCACTAACCCAAACAAACTAGACAATATTCCTTGCACCAAAATACCTCATTCTTACTTACCATTCATACTACAACCACTATAATACAATAATAATATTCCTCAAATCCTGCTCTAATGTTACCAGTTTTTTTTTAATCATGTCACCCCAAGCAAAGCATTCCACTGCCACTATAGCGCAGGGGGTTACATAGAGCGATTGGGTATAGGAAATGTCAGAAGGAGGGTGATAGACGACTTAGGATGTACATACGGAGATAGTTGGAGAGAGTGGGTGTGAGTTAGTGTGTTAGGAGGTGTCTATTGACCTTATATTTAAATTCCTGGAGGTTGTAGCCGTCAGGGAAGCAAGCATGCGGTAGGGAATTCCACAGGCTGGAAGAGCGAGAAAAGAAGCTGTTGGAGTAGAAATTGCGGTTACATTTCATCGGTTTCACTTGCCATATTAGTAAGAATCCATTGGCAGAGTATCAGAAAAAAGCTGGAATCTACGTTGTGTCATACTATACAATACCTGCTGAACCAGACTAGAATTATTCAATTGGATGTTTTCGAATCAAAATATTTCTTTTTTTTTTTAATTTAAACTAATCATGTCTGTCTTATGAAATACATGATGCAGTTTTAAAATAGTTCATTATTATTCGAAGAGTTTGTTCAGACGATTAATATGATTGATTTTTCGATTTATTTATTTTGGGGCTCTCGTTCAGGTGGACAAAACTAAATTGTATAATTTTAAAAATGATGCATTATCATTCTAAGAGTTTCTCGGACTAATGATGTTATTTTGTTTATATTTTTTGTGGGTTTTTAAGAACATTTTGACCAATTCATTGTCTGGTCTTCAACCCGATTTATAAAATGTTTGTTTTTATCGAAATCGTGGGGATTTTATCATTAACATGAATAATAACAAATGAACAAAAAAAGACATTGTAGAAAATAAACGATAAAATTTTGTGGAACATTTTAATTAACCCTAGAATAATTTTCAGTCAGTCATACGTGATACACGCTTGGGTGATCATGTCAAAAAAGAGACATGACTGACTGGGTAGAAGGTTTTTCAGCAGTAGGTTGTCATTGCTTTCTGCGGTAGGTTGGTTGCCAATCAAGGCTATAGAACGCAATCTCTCCTGTTAGTTAACCCATAGCTCAGGGAAGAAACCGATTAATACCCTTCACAAGGGTATTTGAACAAAAGTGAATGCATCGGATTTAAATGGAATTCGAACTCGGCTCTCTGATTATGTATATATAAAAGGCAAGATGTTTGTATGTGTGTCTGTTTATCTGTCTGTATGTCTGTATTTTTTTCAGCCCTTTTATTTTAGTTTTTGCTTCGGGTTTGGCTTTAAGTAGGTATAATTGTAGTTCTTAGTCTCAGCCATGATACCATTTACTCAGAGGACTTATTTAGCCTTCAAATCAACAATTAGTTATTGAAGAAATTTACCTGCGAGTGTTCTTAGCTAGGTTTTGTGTCGAGGTACCCTCGATAAATATCGAATATCGATAATCGAAAAAATTGAATTATAGAATGCTATGTACATTCTAAGTCGTCTATCACCCTCCTTCTGACATTTCTTATACCCAATCCCTCTATGTAACCCCCTGCGCTATAGTGGCAGTGGAATGCCTTGCTTTGGGTGACATGATTAAAAAAAAAAATTCTGAGATGATGAAGTATTTACAGTATTTATATTATTCAGACTAGAATTTCTAGCACCTGAAGAAGACCGGGGCGTACAACGGCCGAAATGTTATACACATGGTAACAAAGATGAGGACAATAATCCGAATAATGTAAATACATGCTTAATATATGCTTGTGTATATTAATAAGCACTATTAAAAATAATAAATATCTTACATTTCACGGATTAGTCATGTCTAAAATGAAAATACTTTTGATATGTCTTAATTTGGTCTACCGGTATTTGTTTAAATGAAATATAAAATAATATGTCTGTATATATTATAGAAAATATCGAACTTTATTTACAAATGGAAATGAAAATACTTTTGATGTATCTTAATTTTGTCTACTGGTATTTGTTTAAATGAAATGTAAAATAATATATTTGTATATATTATAGAAAATATCTAACTTTATTTATAAATGGAACTTTGTCTGTGTGTGTGTGTGTGTGTGTGTGTGTGTGTGTGTGTGTGTGTGTCCGTTACCTATAGACTCCGAAACGGCTGAACCGATTTTCTTGAAAATTTAGACAGTTGTACTATATGCGTCTGCGAGTGTTCTTAGCTAGGTTTTGTGTCGAGGTACCCCCGATAAATATCGAAAATCGATAATCGAAAAAATCAAATTATAGAAGGAGTGGTCCGATTTTAATCAAATTTGATACACTTATAGAAAAAGACATAAGAAACGATATTCAGAAGTTTCAAGGTTGCTGTTTTTACAATAGTACAGAAAATCGATAATATATATATATATATATATATATATATATATATATATATATATATAAAAGGCAAGATGTTTGTGTGTGTGTCTGTTTATCTGCCTGTATGTCTGTACTTTTTTCAGCCTTTTTATAATAGTTTTTGCTTCGGGTTTGGCTCAAGTAGGTATAATTGTAGTTCTTAGTCTCAGCCATGATGCCATTTACTCAGAGGACTTATTTAGACTTCAAAATTCAGTTTACGACGAAAAAAACTTATTTGATATCGATACCAGGAAATCAAAATTTGGCTTACTTCCATTCATTTTTCTTTCAGTCTACGGTTTCGCTTTAACTGGAAACAACTATTGCTTTTTAGTCTTTCGTGCCAACGTCCAAAGAGTCTGAGCTCCCGGACTATGGATTAGTTTTAACGCTTTCATTACTCCCGAGCAACGCCGGGCTATCCTGCTAGTAAAACATAATTGTGTACATTAATATATACTTTTTTAAATATCTACTTTAGAATCTACACACGGTATCAGTAAAAAAAGGTTGCTATGGTGACGGTGATAAGAGATACAGAGTGAAGAGTTTTCGAGCAAATTGAATCGTGACTACGTGATGATCAATTTATCCACTTTAAATCACAGTCTGTGCTATGGTATCAAGAGGTTTTACAGAGGAGATGTAGACTAGCATCGCTTTCCTAGGTCGATATTATGAACAAGATATATTTCTGAACAATCAACCATGGGATATATACACAGGGTGTCCATAAAGTTCATGTGCACTTTAAAAAATTTATAACTTTATTTGTATTTGCGATAAAAATCATTTGTAAAAAAGATTAGAAAAAAGTAAATCTACATTTTAAATGTTTTATTGAAATTTTATTTAAGTTTCCACGTGTCCTCCGTCATTAGCAATACAAAGGGTAATACGATTTTGCAGTTCACGGAAAACATTTGCCGACTGATTTACAGTAATGCCTGAAACCACATTAGTTATTTTAGCTTTCAGATCTTCTAAACAACTAGGTTGGGTTGCATACACAATTGTTTTCACATGTCCCAATAAAAAAAAACAATCTAATGGAGTCAAATCTGGCGAACGTTGTCCATCCCTTTCGTTTCATCTGTTTACTTATCTAAAAATTGTTACAAATTTTGCTAAGCAACGATAACAGTTACCAAATAGCAGACGCAGTTCGTAAATTTGTAATGCGGTTCTATGACGTCACACCGCGTGAGAGCTCGAAATGTTAACAGAACCATATATTTAAATGCAATGTAATGTGTTCTGACCAGATTTAAACGTGATTTTATTAATTGTGGGTTGTTTGGATTTAATGTAGATGGCCTCCAATATCTCAAGGTTCTTTTTATTGTGTGTATTTTTTTTTAATCATGTCACCCCAAGCAAGGCATTCCACTGCCACTATAGCGCTGGGGGTTACACAGGGTGATAGACGAGTTAGGATGTACATAAGGGGAGAGTTGGAGAGAATGAGTGTGGGTTAGTGTGTTAGGAGGTGTCTATTGACCTTACATTTAAACTCCTGGAGGTTATAGAAGTCGGGGAAGCAAGCATGCGGAAGGGAATTCCACAGGCGGGAAGTGCGAGGAAAGAAGCTGTTGGAGTAGAAATTGCGGTTACATTTCATCGATTTCACTGTAAAAGGGTGGGACCAAGTTGTCAATCTAGTATCTCGTGTAAACTCACAGCTAGGGGGCGCCAGTGATTTAAGTTCATCAGAGCAGAAGCCATGAAAGTATTTATAGAAGAGGCACAGGGAAGCCACGTCACGCCGGTGAGAGAGTGACTGCAGGCGGTCAGCTAAGTCGGTATCAATCACATTACAGATTCTTCGCTGTATTTTGTCAAGAACCCCGAGGAGAATAGTAGGGGCACCCGACCAGATGTGGCAACAGTATTCAAAACACGGGCGGATGGTAGATTTGTATAAGTGCAGGATAGATTCAGACGGAAAGAATTTCCGGGCCCTGCACAGATAGCCAACTTTCATAGCAGCTGATTTAGCAATGGATTCGACGTAGTCATTCCACTTGAGGTCCGCTGAGAGTGTCAGGACAAGCAGGCGTAGTGTTTTACTCTCTGGGAGGCTTGCCTGTTCCATGCTAATGGGAGGGAGGTGCGGTTGTCTGGGGTAGTTAATTGACAGCAGCTTCGCTTTGTGAAGAATTGAATTTTACGAACCATTTCCTACCCCAATCTACCACGGATTGGAGGTCCTTTTCAAGCTCAGCCGCGAGGTTCGCCTTGTCATCAACACCAGATTTTTGATCGAGGCGAGCGTAAACTGTGGAATCATCGGCGTACATGCCTACTTGTGATCTTATGGCATCGGGGAGATCATGGATATAGATTAGAAAGAGCGTAGGACCTAGGATAGAGCCTTGGGGTACACCCGCGTTTGTAGGGTAGTTCTGGGAGGCATGTCCGTTTAAAACAACCTTCAGTGTGCGGTTGGAGTGGAATAACTGGATTAAGTCCAACAAAAGTCCAGTTATGCCGTAGCTTCGCAGTTTGCGTAAAAGGCCGGCATGCCATACTCTGTCGAATGATTTAGAGATATCCAGGGCGACGGTTCGGGCTTCACCATTCTTGTCCAGAGCCTGGTATATATACTCGGTGATGGTCGTTAGCATATCAGCAGTGGACCTGGTGAAGCGGAAGCCATACTGTCTGTTCGAGAGGAGCCCGTGGGCCGTGAGATGCTGAACGACCTCGGCATTGATAATGGCTTCGGACACTTTGCCGAAGATCGGAAGAAGGCTGATGTGGCGGTAATTTGCGGGGTCCGATGGTTCACCAGTGTTCTTGAATATTGGAACCACAGTTGTTGCAATGGCTTGATAACAGTATTTTTCCCATCAGAAATCAATGCTTTCTCAAAAATTTGCAACAGTAGCTTCACTTAAATGTAATTAGCACTATAACCCGGGGTTGCTCGGGTGTAATGAAAGCTTTAAAACTAATCCATCGTCCTGGAACTCAGATACCTTGGACATTGGCACGAAAGACTAAAAAGCAATAGTTGTTTCCAGTTAAAGCGAAACCGTAGACTGAAAGAAAAATGAATGGATGTAAGTCAAATTTTGATTTCCTGGTATCGATATCAAATAAGTTTTTTCGTCGTAAACTGAATTTTGAAGGCTAAATAAGTCCTCTGAGTAAATGATATCATGGCTGAGATTAAGAACTACAATTATACCTACTTAGAGCCAAACCCGAAGCAAAACCTAAAATAAAATGGCTGAAAAAAATTCAGACATACAGGCAGATAAACAGACACACACACACAAACATCTTGCCTTTTATATATTTACGTGAGAGCGTATATATATATATATATATATATATATATATATATATATATACGCTCTCACAGCCTGATTGAGCACTCTGGAGGACTTTGGAAAACAGTAGCCACTCTAGCGTGAACGCATCGCTCATTCATTAAAAATAAATTGGATCACTCTGGCTGCTGGGCGCGTAATATGATATGTGCTAAAAAAGACTGCCTTCTTCCACCGAACGCACCGTGGCCCAGGGGTAGAGTCGCCTACTAACGCCAATTCGGTCGGGTTTCGAGCCTGTGTTAGGGAGCCATCGGAGTCTAACCGTACTGATGAGCTGTGATGACAATATATATATATATATATAAATATATTATCGATTTTCTGCACTATTCTAAGAACTGCAACCTTGAAACTTCTGAATATCGTTTCTTATGTCTTTGTCTATGAGTGGAATTTGATTAAAATCGAACCACTCCTTCTGTAACCCGATGATTTTTTATTACCGATATTTGACGGGGGTACCACGACACAAAACCTAGCTAAGAACACTCGCAGACGCTTATAGTACAACTGTGTAAATTTTCAAGAAAATCGCTTCAGACGTTTCGGAGTCTATAGATAACGCACACACGCAGACAAATTTCCAATTATAAGTAAGCTTAGATTTGTAAACTAATAATTCGATTGGGTCCAAGTACTGTCACGTGTCATTTAAAGGTCAGTACTTCGTAAAAATCATCTAGATTTTTTAATTAGTGGTGCCATTTATGTGTCAGTCCTTGTGTCAGTCCTTGTGTCAGTCCTTGTGTGCATGGATTTCAATGCCCAGCATAATGTATATAAAAGTATATCTAAATCTAAACTTATTTATAAATGGAACTTTGTCTGTGCGTGTATGTGTGTGTGTCTGTTATCTATAGACTCCGAAACGGCTGAACCGATTTTCTTGAAAATTTACACAGTTGTACACGTCTGCGAGTGTTTTTAGCTAGGTTTTTTATCGAGGTACCCCCGATAAATATCGAAAATCGATAATCGAAAAAATCGGGTTATAGAAGGATTAGTCCAATTTTAATCAAATTCGATACACTCATAGACAAAGACATAAGAAACGATATTCAGAAGTTTCAAGGTTACAGTTTTTACAATAGTGCAGAAAATCGATAGTATATACATCCAATAACCAAATTCCACATTTTTCTTTTCTTCTCAAATGGAAGTAATTCATCTGTTTAAATATTTTGATGTGTATTTGAAAGTTGCAGAAATGGATGCAGCTGAATGGCGTAATAGGTAAATACATAGTGTAGCTATGGCAGACAAGATTTGACACCTGTTTGACTGGAACGCTTGTTGGTGCGTGGGGGAGAGAGCATTATCTCAAAGGTGGCAACAACTTTGAGATAATACAAGTGTATAACAGAAATGCATATTTTGTTCTAAATACATGTTTTCTGGAATAGTTGTGCAATGTGGATTTTTCAATTTATAAAGTAATTTGGGAATTTTTAAATTACTGGAACAAAATCATGCTATGGAAAAATTTATTATGGTTTGAAAAGAAAGGGATATATTTAATTCTTTAAAGTTTTATACTGGCAGCAAACTGCTTGCATATAATTGGAATAGATAGACTTATCTATCGCCCGGTTCACACTCCACCCACATCTATTGAACAGGTGAAGAGGCTCATCCCTTGTTTCCTGTTTTTTTTTTCAATTGGAGTAGATAGACTAAAGATAAACTAAAGCTCATCCCTTGTTTCCTGTTTAGGATGCGGTTTCCGGTTTCCTCTTTGCTAATCTTCTCATTCTTATGTAGCCCCCTGCACATCAGTGGCGTTACCGCCTTGCTTGGGGTGATATGATTAAAAAAAAAAATATATATATATATACATATATATATATATATATATATATATATATATATATAAAAGGCAAGATGTTTGTGTGTGTGTGTGTGTGTGTGTGTGTGTGTGTGTGTGTGTGTGTGTGTGTGTGTGTGTCCGTTTATCTGTCTGTATGTCCTTTATACAAATCCCCAATTTTTATCCGATTCTCACCAAACTTCACACAAATATTCTTTCGGCTGAGTCTGAGCTCCAGGACCATGGATTAGTTTTTAAGCCTTCATTACACCCGAGCAACGCTGGGCGATACTGCTAGTATATATATATATATATATATATATATATATATATATATATATATATATTTAACGTGCGATTGGTAAATTGTCGCAATTATTTAATTATTTCAAATATTCTTTAGGCTCAATCTGAGCTCCAGGACCGTGGATTAGTTTTAAAGCTTTCATTACACCCGATCAGCGCCGGGCTATACTGCTAGTATATATATATATATATATATATATATAAGATATCCATTTTTAAAGTCATAATAAAATTCTTGCCCCAACGCATATTTTTCATGAATCTGTAGAATCACTTCTACATGCACGTACATACCTACATACATACCGCCATGCACACACGTTCATACACATATACCCACATACTCTTACGAGAGGACTGCACGTGAAACTTTCTTTTTTCCCGCGTTTTATTAAGAAATATAAAAACTGATTTCCAGACGTGCTTGACCAGTTGGAAGCTGCTTTTCGGAGCATATAGTCCGAATGGCGTTCGTTCCTTCCAACTCACATACTGCGCTAATTGCATTCAGCAATTAGCCATATAAGAAGTGTTTCTCTCTATTTTATAAGAACATTTCAATACAAGTATAATTATATTCACTACTATTCAGTCCAAACATATTTCCTTTTCAGGGATTCTTCTAACATGAATATTGAGACAATTTCTTTAATATCTAAGAAAGAACTTTCTTCACGGCATCTTGCATTCACGAATTAATCAATCTTGTAACCTTAATACAATGTTGTTATATTCGTTACATTGTGCTTTGAGTTATTTTAATTATAAATGTAGTGGTTTGGACAACCAACTTTTCACTGTTAAAATTACTACCCCGACGGTCAGTCTACTACATATTGGTACCCGATTTGTCCAGTTCACTACAAACCCTTATGTTCGCAATTTTTTGTTACGTATTTTTCACCATTTTCTTTCTCAAATCAAATTGGCTGACTGTATTTGAATGTTAAGGAGATGTGCCAAAAACTCTTACATCGAACGTTGAATTTATTGGAAAAAAAAGGATAAAGAAAAAAGATAAAAAGAATTATTGAACGAATTATATCCAACGGAAATAGTAAAACAAAACTGATAAGCAAGAGGACGAATAGAATTATAATGAATATTTTTAGCATCTTGTAATCATATTTTCCTTTTTCTTATTTATTTGTTTCCAAAGCGTTTCCAGATTTTCAGGAAAGAATCTTCGGGAGGACCGTTCTAGTTGTTTTCAAATAAAAAAGAGATAATTGATAAAACGCTGGAAGGAGAAAACGGTGAAGGGTCGGTGCATTGTTTCTAAAATAAGAGAATTCAAACAATAACGCAAAACAAGAAAACCGGCCCCGAAAATCGATAATGATCAGATTCATTATATCCAAATGATATCTTTAAAAATACCCTACCTTCAGCAGGTGAGCCAAACACAGGAAGATATTTCAGGTAATTACTTAATTTCTATTTCGTTATCCGTTCTCTTGTTTAAGATTTTGACATTATAAATACAGCCCAAGAAAATGGTGTATTTCAGAGTATGTCATTTCCAGTTAGTTGACAACGAATCTAAAATACGACACTGCATGATGACCTTTTTAAGAGTATTCTGTTCAACCAATTAACGCCAAAGACCACTTATTAACGCGTAATATGAAATCAAGTCTTCATATATATCATGGACCCGGTTAAGAGTTCAGCAAGAAATAATACAACAAACAAAATAGGAAATAACGATATATATATATATATATATTAAACACAGCAAAATAAAAATACATGGAACTCTGTTACTAGAACGAATAAATGCGGGTTAGGAAGTAATACAGTAATTCGGACTCGCAAAGCAATGGCAACCTACTGCGGGATAATTTTCTGCCCAGTCAGTCATGTCTCTTTCGAGACATGATCGCCCAAGGCGTGTATCACGTATGGCACTTCACTGACTGACTGAATATAACAGTTGGAAACATGATTTAAGTCTTCTACTGGGCATAAAGTGGGGGGGTCGGTTTTCCATTGTTATGAAGTAATAAACTGATCCCCCACTAATTACTACTGATTAATACAATACATCTATTCTTCCATTCAGCTATAGTTTAAAGAGCAGCATAGAAAATCTGCCCAGTCAGTCATGTCTCTTTCGAGACATGATCGCCCAAGCGTGTATCACGTATGGCACTTTACTGACTGAATGGTAATATACGGTAGCAGTCTTGGCTATCTCTGCCAATCGCTCTCTGCTGATCTGCTGATCTTTCTCTCTCTCTCTCTCACTGCTTATCTCACTGATCTGAGCGCTCCTCTTGGGAAGGGAAGTATATGTAGTTGTAGGAAGAGTTCAATCCGTTTTAATGGGTGATGCCACCATGACACCTTCTCCCAAGTTTTTTCTTTATGAAGGGAGCTTTTAATATTTTTTCTTTTGTGATTTATCATCAAAGGGTCGGTGAACTTCCTTTTCCTACTAGATTTTCTAGTTTCCGGTACTGTTTGGGGTCTTTGTAAGTCGAACGTATTTCTGGCCATAGTTTCTTCTTCTTGCGGTGGTGTGTTGGTTTCTTTCAACCGCCTTTTCCTTTATAAAAGTAAAAATTACCAAACTGTGAAATATATATCCATTAGTTTTTACCAGTATTATATATATATATATATATATATATATATATATATATATATATATATATATATATATGTCGTGAACCCGGTTAAAAGTCCAGTAAGAAATAATACAAACACCAAAATAGGAAATAACGATATATATATATATATATATATATATATATATATATATATAAACAGCAAAATACAATACGTAGAACTGTCTTAGTAGAACGAATAAATACGGGTTAGAAAGTAATACTATAACTGGGACTGGCAATAGTCGTACGGTAGCAGTCTTGGTTATCTCTGCCTATCGCTCTAAGCTGATCTGCTTATGCTGATCTTCCGCGGATCTCTCACTCTCTGAGCTCTTACGCTGAGCTCTCACTCTGCCACCTCTTGTGAGGGAAAGTATATGTAGTTGTAGGAAGCGTTTTACCCGTTGTAATGGGTGATGCCACCATCACAATATACGAGGTGAATATGTTACATATGTCTCCTATTTTTTTCTTTACAAATGCATAAAACCATCTTTTCTTAATTAATTATAGGTTGAATAACAAGGCTGATTAGGTTCAGCAACACTTTATGGCAGACAGTTTACGCAGAAAACTGAATTCAAATCATGTAACCTTTTTATCCAAAGGGTTATATTCGCCTGTCAGACTTTAGCGTTTTATCTAGAACTAACAGTATAGCCCGGCGTTGCTCGGGTGTAATGAAAGCTTTAAAACTAATCCATGGTCCTGGAGCTCAGACTCTTTGGACGTTGGCACGAAAGACTAAAAAGCAATAGTTGTTTCCAGTTAAAGTGAAACCTTAGACTGAAAGAAAAATGAATGGATGTAAGTCAAATATTGATTTCCTGGTATCGATATCAAATAAGTTTTTTCGTCGTAAATTTTGAAGGCTAAATAAGTCCTCTGAGTAAATGGTATCATGGCTGAGACTAAGAACTACAATTATACCTACTTAGAGCCAAACCCGAAGCAAAAATTAAAATAAAACGGCTGAAAAAAGTACAGACGTACAGGCAGATAAACTGACATACACATAAACATCTTGCCTTTTATATATATATATATATATATATATATATATATATATATATATATATATATATATCGATTTTCTGCCCTATTGTAAGAACTGCAACCTTGAAACTTCTGAATATCGTTTCTTATGTCTTTGTCTATGAGTGTATCAAATTTGATTAAAATCGGACCACTTCTTCTATAACCCGATTTTTTCGATTATCAATTTTCGATATTTATTGGGGGTAACTCGACACAAAACCTAACTAAGAACACTCGCAGACGCTTATAGTACAAGTGTGTACATTTTCAAGGAAATCGGTTCAACCGTTTCGGAGTCTATAGGTAGCGACACACATACACATATGCACACAGTCAAAGTTTCATTTATAAATAAGTTTAGATATTTCGACATTGTGTGACTCATGTTATATATTTTCTGACATTGTGTGTAATTTCTCCCATAAGTGTATTTTATATTGAGCAATAAAAGCTGGCAAAATGTAAAATAAATTAAATATTGTTTTGAAAGGTCAGGAGTGCAAACGCAACGTGACAAACGAAATTGTTGTCTCAAAAGTTGAGAAATATAAGAATCAAGAGTTTATTTAGATTTAGATATTGTTTTGGAAAATGAAGAATATAGGGCCAGCTTTGCATTGGGGAAGTGTGGGGTGCTTTAATAAACAGCGTAGTCAAAGTCAGAAGATATAAACCACTCAAGGCAGTGGCCAAAACCATCATAATAACTCATGAATATAAGCAATGTGCGCGCTGAAGATGGGTAGTCAAAATGAAACTCCGTTATATAAGAGACAGATCAGAGAGAGAAAATACAGATGGGAAGACAAACGGATCGGGGCGGAAAGATAGAGAGAAGATTGGATTGAGAAGGGAAAAGAAGATCAACCAAGCTGATGAACTCCGTCGTATGCGTGTGTGCTAACCCTCCGACCAACCTCTACTCCACGCCGCAATACGAGCAAAGGAACGACAAAAGCAACGCTGGACCACATGTTGCGAAATTGGTGAAATCCTAGTTGGAAACGCCTAGACGGAAAGTCCTACCCTACCCTACCCGCTGTATTCATCAGACATTGATTCATTCGATCGATGGCACATGGCCTGGCTGAGCAGCACTTTCATTGATATGAAAAGGCAAAAAATGGCTCGCGGTTAGCTACCAAAAAGATGGGAAGGAAATGTAGACAATATTTTTAGTGACATGTTTCTTACTAATTTGTGCAAATATTACATTAATTTTAATGAAAAATTAGCGGGAACTTATTCACTGTATTGCACAAAAATTGAGTATCATCTACCAAGTATACAATTCTCAAAGCAGAATCGTTGCACAGAAAATCTGAAACATTTTTACCAGCCAGTAAAAAGATATATATACATTATAACATTCACAAATAAAAAATCTCTTTTTGTAAGGCAGTTCGTTCATTAATATTTTCAATGTGCTGACGTCTGCAAAAACAAAATAGAACCACTTGTTTATTGGCAAATCGGGAGCAAGGAAAAAATCTGACAGTTGATCCATTTCTATTTTCCACAAACGTATAAATATGCGTGATTTTGTCTTTCTTTCCAGAGAGCCACGAATCGTCTAACTGGACGCCCAGTTAAAACGAGCTGCAATTTACTTACTCTTTCACTTTCCTCTTCTTCCTCATGTACTTTCAACAACGAAAGAAATAACATCACAGAGAGTCACAAATCATCTCATCGAGGAGACATGCCTTTTTCACACTCTCTCACTCTCGCTTTCATAATGCACTAATTGATTCTCTCCTTTTCTCATTACTTGTAGGCAACAAAAAAAGTGAAACAAAGACATCATTTACGCTTTCATCCACACTTAGGACGAAGTTGTCCACTTTCTGCAATTGTACGCACTCACAGCGACACCAGATTTGTCTTTTCTTTATAACAGATTTGGATATTTTTTAACAAGGACACGACGTCAGATTAACCTGGCCATTATCAGGAGACACTACAGATTACCAAATCCGATAAGATTTAAATCGACGCCTCGTATTTCCAACGATCGTCGTAAAAAGTGGCCAGCCTCATCGTATCGTTCTTGACTAAAACGGTCAAAGCGCATATCATTGATCTGGACAGCAACGAAGCCGACTAAAATCCATTTAATATCTGTAAATCGTAATTAATTTTCGTTTCGGGGAAATTACGAATGTTTCTTCCTAATAATAATATGTGGCAATTATTAGGTTGTTACAAAAATAATGACCGCTGGAAATGTATTTTGAAAAGCCATTTTAACATAGTATCCACGGTATATATTAACACATCACTCAATATGTCTGACATATAGATGGCGGCACTAAGAAAAAATTCATATGATTTTTATGAAGTGCTAGAATTCAGATGGCATGTGATAAAATTTGTGCCGAATCGGATTAATAGTTTACAAATTACAGTTACGGGAAGCTACTGTTGCAAATTTTCAAAACAATCGAAAAATCTAAATTTCGTGTGTTAATAAAGCATTACTTTCTGATGGCAAAAATACTGTTCAAGCAAAGTAATGGCTTGATAATTGTTATTTGCACTCTGCTCCATCGGAAACAACGCTTAAGAGGTGGTATGCTGACTTTAAACGCGGTCGTACAGACACAAATCATGCTGAAGGCTCAGGTCACTCAAAATCGGCAGTGGTCCCGGAAGACACCAAAAAAAAAAAAAATCCAGAAACTCGTTTTGGCTGATCGTAAATTGAAGTTGCGTGAGATAGCAGAGGAGTTGAACATATCAGAAGGCAGTGTATTCACCATTTTGCATGAAGATTTGTCAATGAGAAAACTGAGTTCAAAGTAAACTTGTTTGGTCGATCATTCAACTTACTTGAATGTTGCGTGAGATAGCAGAGGAGTTGAACAAATCAGAAAGCAGTGCATTCACCATTTTGCATGAACATTTGTTAATGAGAAAGCTGTGTTCAAAGTGGCTACCGCGTTTGCTCACAGTCGATTAAAAACAACAACGCGTCGAAGATTCAGTGCGTTGTTTACAACTGTTTCAACGCAACAAGGAGTGGACAGCAGCAAGTGAAAGCCGTACAAACGACCAAAAAAAAGCAAGCATCAGCAGGTAAGGTTTTAGCCTCTGTATTTTAGGATGCGCAAGGTATTTTGTTCATCGATTACCTTGAGAAAGGAAGAACCATTAATAGCAAATATTATGTAGCATTATTAGTGCATTTGAAAGAAGAAATCGCCAAAAAACGGCCACAAATAAAAAAGAAAAAGTGATCTTTCACCAAGAAAATGCACGGTGTCACAAGTCGATCGCAACGATGGCAAAACTACATGAATTTCACTTCGAATTGTTTCCGCATTCACCTTATTCTATAGATCTGGCCCCCAGCGATTACTGAAGACCTCAAAACAATTTTTTTTTTAATCCTATCACCCCGAGCAAGGCGGTAATGCCAGTGATGTGCAGGAGGCTACATAAGAGTAAAAAGATTAAAGAGAACAGAGTAAAGAGGAAGACGAACCAGTTAGAAAGGAGCAAGAGAAGGATGGGAATACAGGTGTGATGACAGTTGCAAAGATGGAGAGAAAGGAAAGGATATACGGGGTGGTGAAAGAACTAGAGTCAAGTGGTTAAGAGATGAGTATTGACGTTGCAGTTAAATTCCTGGAGGTTTTAGCCGTCAGGAAAGCAAGAATATGGAAGCGAGTTCCACAGGCGGGAAGTGCGAGAGAAAAAGCTGCAGGAGTAGAATTGTTGTCTGCATTTGGTTAATCTAACTGTGAATGGGTGGGACCCAGTTGCCAATCTGGTTGCACGAGTAAACACCTGTTGCAGAGGCACTAGTGACTTAAGTTCGTTGGAGCAGAAGCCATGAAAGTATTTATAGAACAGACAAAGGGAGGCCACATCTCGTCGGTGGGGAAGTGGCTGTTGTCGAGTCGCCAAGTCGGTACCTATCACATTACTGATTCATGCTCCAGGAGAAGAGATTTGGCTTCAATGAAAAAGTGATATCGGAAACTTGGGCGTATTTTGAGGTCAAAGACAAATCGTTCTACAAAAAAAGGCATCGAATTGTTAGAGAAGCGTTGGAATCAGGGTATAACCCTAGAAGGAGACTACGCTGATGAATAAGGTTGAATTTTCCTTTAAAGTTTTTGTTTCATTAGTTAGGGCCAAGATTTATTGAGTGATGTGTTAGGTGAATTTTGGTATCTATAATAATTAATGTGTGCCCTTTAATAATTTTTAACTTATTTTCAAACAGAAATATTCTTGAAGCATAGAAGCCCTTAATTATGAACATGACAAAACATTATCTTCGTTTACTTTACTTGCATGAATTTAAACATGGGCACAGTTCCTCTTAAGCTTCTGCCAATATCAACAGAGCATAAGAAGATGGGCCCACAAGTGATCAGACATTACGGTGCTGGTTTCAGAAATTTCGTACTGGTGTTGAGTGCCTTGAAGATGAAGAATGGAGGGACTGTCATGCAGTCTTGACAATGAGTATTGCATGCAAAACCCACGTCAAAGTGTCAGAAAACTGTCTCAGACGCTTGATGTCAGCACTGCAACAGTCTTTCGCCATTTACAGAGTATTGGCAAAGTGAGAAAGCTTGAGAAATGAGTTCCTCATGATCTCAAAGAAAATAAAAAACTCGGGCGTTTTGAAGTGCAGTTGATGCTCTTTCTGCTTAACACCAATGATCCATTTCTTGAACTAATAGTCACTTGAGATGAAAAGTAACTCCGTTATGATAACCGTAAACGATCAGGTCAATGGCTTTGTGATGAGTCTCCCAAACATTTCCCAAAGCCAAAGTTGCATTAGCAAAAGATTATGGTGACTGTCTGGGGGTCTGTAATTGGTGTTATCCACTACAGCTTTCTGGAAGCTAATGAGAGCATTCATGCAGAGCTTTACTGCAATCAACTTGCTGAAATGCATGAATGTCTGCAAAAAATCTCCATTGGTGAATCGACGTGCTCCAATTCTAATCCGCGATAATGCGCGGTCACATCTTGCAAGTTAGTTAAGTGCCATACGTGAAACACGCTTGGGCGATCATGTCTCGAAAAAGACATGACTGACTGGGCAGAAGAATATCCCGCAGTAGGTTGCCATTGCTTTCTGCGGTAGACTGGTTGCCAGCCAAGGCTATAGAACCCAATCTGTCTTGCTATTTGACTCATAGCTAGAGGGCGAAGAGATATATTATATTATTAAGTAATAATTAGTGGGTGATTAGTTTATTACTTCATAACAATAGAAAACTGCTCCCCCACTTTATGCCCAGTAGAAGCTTTAATCATGTTTCCAACTATTATATTCAGTCAGTTAATTACCATACCTGATACACGCTTTGGGCGATAATGTCTCGAAATAGACATGATTTACTTGGCAGAAGATTAGCTCGCAGTACGTTGCCATTGCTTTCTGCGGTAGACTGGTTGCCAGCCAAGGCTATAGAACCCAATCAGTCTTTGAAAGATTTCGTTGCATCATGGAGAATAACTTTCCTATCAATGAGGATTAAATAATCTCGTCGATCGATGGCAGAGATGCATAGATGCTCAAGGCTCGTATTTTGATTAATTTCAACATTTCTACAGTTATTTTTTCAAGAATTTGTGGTGCATTGGATATCGGCTCGGAACGAGAAATCGGGTAGCCGAGTTCGAATTTCTGCTGAATTCAGTGCATTCACTTACGCGCAAATACCCTTGGGAAAGGTATTAATCCGACTCTTCCTTCCAGTTATGGGTTAAATAACAGGACAGATTGGGTTCTATAGCCTTGGTCGGCAACCAGTCTCCCGCAGAAAGCAATGGCAACCTACTGCGGGATAATCTTCTGCCCAGTCAGTCATGTCTTTTTCGAGACATGATCGCCCAAGCGTGTTTCACGTATGGCACTTAACTGACTGAATTGGCCAGTAATTTTTAAACATCTTAATAAGAACAAATATGGAGTACACTAACATGACTTACATTTAGCATGGAAGTGGTGCGACGACGCTCTCGGATCGCTCGTCGTCTGATGGCCTCGTCACAGTAGCTGGTCTTCAAGACGTCTATCATAACGGCGCTTCCCCTTGCCCACGCTGTCTATTCTGATCCAAGGAAGGCACGCCGAAATCTTGCTTGTTGTATCTTTTCCACGTCGAACCAGGCCGGACTGGCGCGTACATTTGGTTGATAAAATAAAATACGGCACCAAAATAAATAAATAAATAAATTCAAAGACGCCTGGATAAGTTGCAGAAAAGTCTTTATATATATATATATATATATATATATATATATATATATATATATATATAAATAATTAGCAACAGAAGCAGGTTATACAGTCGTCGAATTTCTATTTTCACAACGGAGCGAAAATTTTCGTTCATGAATATTCAGAGCTTTCAATTTTCCAAGTTTTTAAAAAGTCTTTTAAGGGCTCTTTACCGACGCTCTACGGAAATGGCCGAAGTGGATTGCTGGGCGGCAGGAAAATTCGTCTTGTCTCTTTTGCTCGGCACAAACTGACTTCGCTCCCCGGGGTCTCAATATTTATGTCTGTCCCAAATTCTCTTGGGAGGTGCGTGATCGAAAGAAGAAGAAGAAGAAGAAGAAGAAGAAGAAGAAGAAAGAGGAAGAGAAGGAGAAGAAGGAGGAGAAGGAAAAGAAAAAGAAGGAGGAGGAGGAGGAGAGGAAGAAGGAGAAGAAAAAGAAGTAGAAGGAGGAGGAGAAGGAGAAGAAGAAGGAGGAGAAGAAAGAGGAGGAGGGGAAGAAGGAGAAGAAAAAGAAGAAGGAGGAGGAGGAGGAGAAGAACAAGAAAAAGAAGAAGAAGAAGGAGGAGGAGGAGAAGGAGAAGAAAAAGAAGGAGAAGAGGAAGAGGAAGAAGAAGATCATACCCATCCACCAACATTTGTGTTTGGTCATTTTAATACTCCTCACATCAAGTGACTTAAGCATTCTAATATTATTAATATTGCACATAGTCAGACTTTCAATTTTTCCATTTCTCCGTCTGTCAGTTAAACAGTGAATTTACCTTCTCGTTTCCCGAATAAATCTGATCCATTTTTTTCATTACTTGATTTATTACCTTCTTTCCTTGCTCATGTCGAGCTTTACAACTCTGTCCTCTTGGCAATTTGAATCACGCTGTACCATTATTGATATTTCTCTTGAGTCGTCAAGAACATCCTATTCACAATACTTATTTCCGTTACTACCATATTAATTGGGATTCATTTCGAGACTTTCTTTGAGACGCCCCTTCGATTGATATTCTTAACCTTCCTATTGAGAATTTTGCCACAGGGGTTTCTTTCTTGTGCGGGCATTGATGCTATTTTACCCTCTCAGAAATGCAGAGTGCGATGGACAAATTGTCGTTATTTTATATTTTTCGTTTTTAACACGCGCGTTGTTTGTTTTTATTTTGTCGACTGCACAGAATAGTAGGGTCAGTTGGGCATCGTCTGTGAGAAAAGGCCCACCAATGCAATTCCTTCCGCCAGAAATTTGGAAACAGCATGCTGTACTGCTTGGCATTTTCGCCAGAAGTTCCAATACGAACATTTCAGTGTTTGGGTGCCAGTGTGAGGACAACGCAGAAGGTTTAGGAAAGAGTTAGATGAGTCTCATGGTAGTTAAAAGGGTGTTTGGAGTGATCCCTGGTGATGAGGACGTTATGCCCCCATTGATTTTACCACAGGGCCTCAGATTCAACACGGAGGTCTACATCAAGTAGGAGGTTGAATAGGTAGTGCAGCCCTAAATCAATGAACGGCTACTGGAAGACCCTATGGAGAAAAAGAAGAAAGAAATATATGATAAGATAAACAACAAATAAGAAACGTTTATCAATCTAACATGTTTCACTTTTATTAAAGCTTCATCAGAGAATGAGATATGGAGAAAAAGCAGAAAGAAATATATGATAAGATAAAGAACAAATAGGTAACGTTTATCAATCTAACATGTTTCACTTTTATTAAAGCTTCATCAGAGAATGAGATATGGAGAAAAAGAAGAAAGAAATATATGATAAGATAAAGAACAAATAGGAAACGTTTATCAATCTAAAATGTTTCACTTTTATTAAAGCTTCATCAGAGAATGAGATATGGAGAAAAAGAAGAAAGAAATATATGATAAGATAAACAACAAATAAGAAACGTTTATCAATCTAACATGTTTCACTTTTATTAAAGCTTCATCAGAGAATGAGATATGGAGAAAAAGAAGAAAGAAATATATGATAAGATAAAGAACAAATAGGAAACGTTTATCAATCTAAAATGTTTCACTTTTATTAAAGCTTCATCAGAGAATGAGATATGGAGAAAAAGAAGAAAGAAATATATGATAAGATAAAGAACAAATAGGAAACGTTTATCAATCTAAAATGTTTCACTTTTATTAAAGCTTCATCAGAGAATGAGATATGGAGAAAAAGAAGAAAGAAATATATGATAAGATAAAGAACAAATAGGAAACGTTTATCAATCTAAAATGTTTCACTTTTATTAAAGCTTCATCAGAGAATGAGATATGGAGAAAAAGAAGAAAGAAATATATGATAAGATAAAGAACAAATAGGAAACGTTTATCAATCTAAAATGTTTCACTTTTATTAAAGCTTCATCAGAGAATGAGATATGGAGAAAAAGAAGAAAGAAATATATGATAAGATAAAGAACAAATAGGAAACGTTTATCAATCTAAAATGTTTCACTTTTATTAAAGCTTCATCAGAGAATGAGATATGGAGAAAAAGAAGAAAGAAATATATGATAAGATAAAGAACAAATAGGAAACGTTTATCAATCTAAAATGTTTCACTTTTATTAAAGCTTCATCAGAGAATGAGATATGGAGAAAAAGCAGAAAGAAATATATGATAAGATAAAGAACAAATAGGTAACGTTTATCAATCTAACATGTTTCACTTTTATTAAAGCTTCATCAGAGAATGACATATGGAACAAAAAGAAGAAAGAAATATATGATAAGATAAAGAACAAATAGGAAACGTTTACCAATCTAACATGTTTCACTTTTATTAAAGCTTCATCAGAGAATGAGATATGGAGAAAAAGAAGAAAGAAATATATGATAAGATAAAGAACAAATAGGAAACGTTTATCAATCTAACATGTTTCACTTTTATTAAAGCTTCATCAGAGAATGAGAGATGGAGAAAAAGAAGAAAGAAATATATGATAAGATAAAGAACAAATAGGAAACGTTTATCAATCTAACATGTTTCACTTTTATTAAAGCTTCATCAGAGAATGAGAGATGGAGAAAAAGAAGAAAGAAATATATGATAAGATAAAGAACAAATAGGAAACGTTTATCAATCTAACATGTTTCACTTTTATTAAAGCTTCATCAGAGAATGAGAGATGGAGAAAAAGAAGAAAGAAATATATGATAAGATAAAGAACAAATAGGAAACGGTTATCAATCTAACATGTTTCACTTTTATTAAAACTTCATCAGAGAATGTGGAGAAAAAGAAGAAATTCAGGCATTTTTTCTTTAATGTTGTTTGATTTTCAATGGTTAATCATGTTTCATGTGAATTCAACTTGTTAAACGAACGTTCGTATAATTTTTGGTGTTCCGAATTCAAGGAGAGACGACGAATTATTTAAATTTCAATAAATTTAAGGATTCCAAGCCTATATGAAAAACCGTAATATTGCTTTATTGATGCAAGTAGATACAAAATATAGTTTTCTATGTGGGAGTCAGATGATAATGTATATTTGTAATTGTGGGGTGTAGAGGTCGTGTGTGAGGGTGTGGGGAAGAGGAAGAGGATGAAGAAGAAGAAGAATAAGAAGAAGATGAAGAAACGTGTCCTCATCCAATCGGTTTATGGTGTCTTGTCATTTAACACTCACTTGACATAACGAAGGCAAAAAGTGCAGGGGAAAACTGCGAGTAAGTAACCTAAAAAAAACTTGTGTAAATGGAAGACGGAACCGGGTTAGAAAGCTCAGCAAAAGGACAAGCATTGCTAAAATCTAGAATGAATAAGAAATTGTGGAGAATTATGAGTGCCACGTCCTGGAAGAAGGCGGCATACAAGATGAAAATAAAGGCTTTCTATTTTGAAGATTTTCGAGGTTTGGATATTTTAAAATTAGGAAGAAAATATACAATTATTCTGGCTATTGTACAAAAATTCCTTTCAAATTACAAAGTCAAATTAGATTTCTAAAGACCTCCTACAGGAAGTAGTTAAGGAAAGCGGAAATAAAGGACTACATATAAAACTACAAGAAGACTGAATGCATGAGAATCAATAAAAACGGGAACCCAAAATGTCAAATTCCAAGTAAGGTAGACTAAAATCAAGTATCTACAGAAATTTAAATACTTGGGAAGTGTTTTTAACCGAGAACGGAAAGTGCAACATCAAGACCTGAAGGCGTAATGGCATGGAAAAAGTATGCATTGCAAAAGCTGAGTTGAATATTAAGAGACAGGAAATTTTGACTGGCATGTCCTTGAAAAAGATAGCATACGGGAGAAAAAGAAGGCTTTCTATTTTGAAGCTTTTCGAGATTTGGATATTTCTCAACCAGGAAGAAGACGTAAAATTAACATGGCTATTGTTACAAGAATCCATTGCAAATTACAAAGTCAAATGAGATTTGTATCGACGCCTCGTCTATCCAACAATCATCTCATAAAGTAGCCATTGTCATGGGATCTTTATTAAATGAAACTGTCATGGCGCCTGACGTTATCACGGACAGCTACGAAGAAGACTAACATGTCTTTAATACGTGAATAAATACTTTTAACCAAATGCATTGTTTGGTTAGTGAATTAAATTATTAACTGCATATCAGTTAGTTTTAGACAATATCATCTTCTTCTTGTGTCAGGTTCATTCAGGACCTTGGCCGACATAGCACTCCACAATTTCCTGTCCTTCAAATTATATAAGAATTGTTCAAAACTTTTGTACTTTCGGGCGCTGTAGGCTATACTTTTAACATTTATCAAGAATTAATTTTATTTTACTTGTAAATTAGCATGTGGAAAGTTTATGCATATAGAGTCTTGTGTATGTTAAGTTCCGAGCACGGTCAGCACATTGTTACCGTGTTCATAATTGACGTTGTTAAGTGTAGGATTTCTCTTTTTTATTAGTAGTTCCTCCATTATATTTAATCTTGTTTTGCATGTGGATGATGCTTTTATGCATATATTATCAATGAGGATATCATAGATAGGCTCTGGAAGATGTCGATATATATTTAAATGAGATCGAATGGAACTGTTGTGGGAAAGGTGTAAGGTCAATCCCCTCGTCAATTTTGTGGTGGTTTAGGCAACGTTTACGGATTTGGATAGTTGAGAAATACAGTTCTTCAAAGGACATGTAAATTCGTGAACGACACTGGTTCTCTGCTTTTTAGATTTTCCAGGTGAAGTATTATTATTGACTAGCAGTATAGCCCGGCGTTGCCCGGGTGTAATGAAAGCTTTAAAACTAATCCATGGTCCTGGAGCTCAGACTCTTTGGACGTTGGCACGAAAGACTAAAAAGCAATAGTTGTTTCCAGTTAAAGCGAAACCGTAGACTGAAAGAAAAATGAATGGATGTAAGTCAAATTTTCATTTCCTGGTATCGATATCAAATAAGTTTTTTTCGTCGTAAACTGAATTTTGAAGGCTAAATAAGTCCTCTGAGTAAATGGTATCATAGCTGAGCCTAAGAACTACAATTGTACCTACTTAAAGCCAAATCCGAAGCAAAAACTAAAATAAAAGGACTGAAAAAAATACAGACATACAGGCAGATAAACAGACACACACACAAATATCTTGCCTTATATATATATATATATATATTATCGATTTTCTGCACTATTGTAAGAACTGCAACCTTGAAACTTCTGAATATCGTTTCTTATGTCGAGGTGATGCGATTAAAAAAAAGATCTCTGCTTCAGTCAGTTTCCGCACGACGTAATGTAACTTACCTGTGCCTTTTCTATAAATATCTTAATGTTAATTGTTCTGGTGAACTTTTGCATTTAGCAACGCTGAATTCAAGAAATTAATTGCATTAATACAGTGACAGTCGGACTTGCGTTGCGGTGCTATAAATATCGCTCGCAATGAGAAATTGGATGAGCCGAGTTCAAATTCCGATTGCAGTCGTTCCATATAAATTGTTTTCATGATAAAATTCTGTGTTAACAAAACACGCGCACTCACTACCTGTTTGTAACTGTAATGGCGGCTTATATATATTCAAACAAGAAAATTAAATTAATTATCCATTATGAAAATTCAAAACTGGCTACCTCATTATCTAAACTTGTTTATAAATGGAATTTTGTCTCTGTGTGTGTATTGTAAGAACTGCAACCTTGAAACTTCTGAATATCGTTTCTTATGTCTTTGTCTATGAGTGTATCAAATTTGATTAAAATCGGGCCACTCCTTCTATAACCCCATTTTTTCGATTTTCGATATTTATCGGGGGTACCTCGACACAAAACCTAGCTAAAAACACTCGCAGTCGCTTATAGTACAACTGTGTAAATTTTCAAGAAAATCGGTTCAGCCGTTTCAGAGTCTATAGGTAACGGACACACACACACATACACACACACAGACAAAGTTATGCGACTACGCATGCGCACGTAGTAGGAATGCTGGGAAATTTAAACTGAATTATTTTTAAATCTGGCCTGTTTCATTTATATTCTTTTTCTTTATATCAATTTTTTTATTAGATATCCCACCCTGCAATAAAAAGAAGGTCTTCTAGGAATGATGAAATGTTAAAAGAGCCAGGACGCAAACTTTCGTCGAAGTGAATTGTTTTCCACTTGTCAAAATTGTGATCGGTCTCATCATAGTAGGCAAACGCAATTGATGAATTTTTTCTCCAGAATGTTCCTTTTGTGTTCAAACAATCTTTTATTTAGATTTCTTGAGGTTTCTCCTATGTATTTTTTGTGACGATTATTACAGACAATTGAATAAATTCCTCCTATCAAGTAAATATACATCGGAATTTATAATTATATTTTAGCTTTCTGTTCTAAAAATGGGTCAATACAGTCTTCATTATTACTATAATTTTAAAAACTACTTTTATTCAATCTTATTATTGTTATCGTCGCAGAATGCTGAGGTGGTGCGCACTACTTTTCACAATTTTGAAAAAATATATTCGCTTTTATTTTCTTTCCTATATTTCTAAGATACATTATAATTTTCTCCAGACTCCCCCTATAGACATAATATTTGACAGCATAATAACTATATTTTAAAGAAGACAATAATCATTTTCGGCAGGGTCATGATGACATTTTCTTTTTTTCCCCTCTTTTTCTGTATTTTATATTTGCACAAATTATCAATGTTCTTTTCGACTTTCTTTTCACACCTTACTTTATAGTAAGACCTGAAATGAATGGTTACTTTGTTCGCTTAAAAATAAGATCAAAATGTCTGCGGGCAAAGCGTATTGAAAACGAGGCAAAGAGCGCATGCGCATTAATAGACTGCGAGATAATGTTCAAGTTGTTGATGCTATTAACGTTGGCATCATTGAGAAATGGAAAATATCCCGGTTTAGATATGGAATTTGGATGATGAAAAGATAATAACTGAGTGAAAACTGAAATGAAAACTTGAAAAAGAAACAGGGAAATAAATGCACAGAGAAGGAAGGCAACAAAAAACCTCTCTTAAAAAATAAAAATGGAGACGCTACAATAAGAAATAACAGCAAACCTGTCAACTCTTCCGGGGGTCTTCTTCTTCTTCTATGTGCCCTGTCCTTCCAGAACGTAGGCGATTATGGCATCCCACATCTCCCTATGCCTAGTGGCTCTTAGCACGTTTTCTCCGTGCAACCCCAGTTCTGTCATCCACTAGCTCAAGCATATAAATCTAGAATATAAATGTATAGAAACTAGCATGGTCACAAAATGAGGGATCAGTTAATATACTAATTATAATATAGAATTGATCCCTCATTTTATATCCACATTATAATTTCTTATAAACAGTTGGCATGTATATATTCTTCTTCTGGGTACCTTGTCCTTTCAGGACGTAGGCGATCATGGCTTTCCACATCTCCCTATCCCTAGTGGCTCTTAGCACGTTTTCTCCTGTTACACCGCGCAACCCCAATTCTGGCATCCACTAGCTCAAGCATATAAATCTAGAATATAAATATATAAAAACTAGCATGGTCACAAAATAAGGGATCAGTTTATATACTAATTATAATATAGAATTGATCCCTCATTTTATATCCACATTATAATTTCTTATAAACAGTTGGCATATATATTCTTCTTCTATGTGACTTGTCTTTTCAGGACGTAGGCGATCATGGCTTTCCACGTCTCCCTATCCCTGGTGGCTCTTAGCACGCTTTCTCCTGTTACACCACACAACCCTCATTCTGTCAAATGGAGAAACCTCCTAGACGATTCAGTAAATTTAAGTGAAAAGATAGCATTAACTCTCAACTTTAAGTTGGTTGTTTGGTTTTACGGCGTATCAACTCATCTTGGGTCATTTAACGCCGAACCGAATTATTAATAATTAAACAAAAACTTAAGAACAATTTCAAGAAGTTTAAATATTTAACAAATTAATATATATAACAGACTTACATATTTAAACAAATTCATGCATTTAACAAATTTATATACTTAACACATTTTAAATTAATAAAATATTTTATAAAAATGTATATATTTAATTTGGCTGTTTAGATTTTATGGCATACCAACCACCATGGGTCATTTGATGCCAAATCCAGCCTACATACATTGTATGTATATATATTACTATTGTGGATCCGGGTGAGGAACCACACAAAATAATGAACAACAAAACAGATATTTGAGATAAAAAATAGGATATATTGAACGTAAATATACAAACTGGAACGCAGGTTAGTAATCCAGGAATACGAATAGTAAGGAATATATATATATATATATATATATATATATATATATATATATATATATATATACAAGACTTGAAGTGAAGCCGTGTTGATATAGTATATCCGTGTAATATTATTCTGGCTGAGTAGAGCTCAAATTTTGTGGTTGGAGTGAAATTGAAATACGTAGGCGTAAATGTATATGGACATATGTCAGAGAAATACAACTAGAAATATGTAATTTCACAGGCCTCTGATTGGAAGGTTGTGAGGAGCGTGGAACCACCTCTTATTTGCTGTTGTTCCCAGGTCCACCCTGACCCGGAGTGGTAGCAAAGCCTCTGATTGGAAGGTTGTGAGGAGCGTGGAACCACCTCTTATTTGCTGTTGTTCCCAGGTCCACCCTGACCCGGAGTGGTAGCAAAGCCTCTGATTGGAAGGTTGTGAGGAGCGCGGAACCACCTCTTATTTGCTGTTGTTCCCAGGTCCACCCTGACCCGGAATGGTAACAAAGCCTCTGATTGGAAGGTTGTGAAGAGCGTGGAACCACCTCTTATTTGCTGTTGTTCCCAGGTCCACCCTGACCCGGAGTGGTAGCAAGGCCTCTGATTGGGAGGTTGTGAGGAGCATGGAACTACCTCTTAATTGCTGTTGTTCCCAGGTCCACCCTGACCCGGAGTGGTAGCAAGGCCTCTGATTGGGAGGTTGTGAGGAGCATGGAACTACCTCTTAATTGCTGTTGTTCCCAGGTCCACCCTGACCCGGAGTGGTAGCAAAGCCTCTGATTGGAAGGTTGTGAGGAGCGCGGAACCACCTCTTATTTGCTGTTGTTCCCAGGTCCACCCTGACCCGGAATGGTAACAAAGCCTCTGATTGGAAGGTTGTGAAGAGCGTGGAACCACCTCTTATTTGCTGTTGTTCCCAGGTCCACCCTGACCCGGAGTGGTAGCAAGGCCTCTGATTGGGAGGTTGTGAGGAGCATGGAACTACCTCTTAATTGCTGTTGTTCCCAGGTCCACCCTGACCCGGAGTGGTAGCAAGGCCTCTGATTGGGAGGTTGTGAGGAGCATGGAACCACCTCTTAATTGCTGTTGTTCCCAGGTCCACTCTGACCCGGAATGGTAGCATCTGTTAGGGTCCCAGCTATGGGCAAATAATTAACCCCCAAACTGTGTCCAAAACACTATGAATGTATAAAAATAGACTTTTTATAAAAATATATACATAAAAATATATTTCTATAGAAAAATATATATTTTTGAAGAAAAAGTTGTTACTATAACATATTTTCGAAGGAAAACAATATTAACATAATACATTTTTAAGGAAAAAATTATTAATAACAATACATTTTTAATACAAAACTAGACGAGATCTTCACCGAACTCCCTACAGCTTCTAAGTTTTATCCAGGATTATCATCAGAACGTTGACTGTCGCCATGTTGGAATTTGTGGAATTGTGTGGAATAGCGTAAGAAGAATAAAATATACATTTTGCATTTGAAAATATAAATTTATTAAAAAGAAGAATAACAAGAACTCGTAGAAATTAATGTTCAATGAAAAAGTTAAGGACATCAAGAGTTCGTACAAAATATTCGTAGTAGTAATTGTTGAAAGAGATTAGGAGAAAGAGAAAAAGAACAATGTCCGGGTCGCTTGAAGTTTGAAATTACATTTTAGATGTGTCTCTCTCTTTCGGATGTGCGTTGTGGTGCATTGGATATCGGCTCGGAACGAGAAATCGGGGAGCCGAGTTCGAATTCCAGCCGAATTCATTGCATTCACTTTCGCGCAAATACAATTGGGAAAGGTATTAATCCGTCTATTCCTTCCAGTTATGGGTTAAATAGCAGGACAGATTGGGTTCTATAGCCTTGGTCGGCAACCAGTCTACCGCAGAAAGCAATGGCAACCTCCTGCGGGATAATCTTCTGCCCAGTCAGTCATGTCTCTTTCGAGACATGATCGCCCAAGCGTGTATCACGTATGGCACTTAACTCTCTCTTTCGCTGCTCCCATCTCTGACGCTGCGAGGACATTTATATGTCCCTTTGAATTTTCGCACTTGATCGCTAAGTCCTTTCAAGTCTTACAAGTTGCTCCCATTGGTCAAAAATCATTTTTAACACCTACTTGCAAAATCTACTTTCGTTAAGCAGATTTTTTTTTTAATCGTATCACCCCGAGCAAGGCAGTAACGCCACTGATGTGCAGGGGGCTACGTAATAGTGAAAAGATTGGAAAAGAGGAAGCCGGAAACCACATCCTAAACAGGGAACAAGGGATGAGCCTCTTAACCTGTTCTATAGACATGGGTGGAGTGTGAACCGGGCGATAGATAGATCTATCTCCTCCAATTGAAAAAAAAAAAAGTGAGAAGATTGGAAAAGAGGAAGCCGGAAACCACATTCTAAAGAGGGAACAAGGGATGAGCCTCTTAACCTGTTCAATAGACGTGGGTGGACTATCCCCAGCCTGTAAAAACCTTGTTTATAGTCAATATCTTAAAACAATGATGATAATGATGATGAATGTGTATCCACATAGATGCAAATCTTAGTCCAGGTCAATTTACATACAGACAACTGGTAGAAGAATAAAAGAATGTTTATATCTTTATGAATAGTGGCTAGGTAAAAAAAAAAACCGTTAATGAACTTTGTAAATAGTCAAGGTATATTTCACACGTCATTGTGAATCTTTTTGTAAAAGTGAAGAAGAATTTTGATTTTAATTAATTTCTTATCCGTTACAGACTCAGTCCCAAAAACGACATTAAGTGGAATTCGTATATACGAACCATCGCTAAAGAGGCAGGGAGAATGATCAGCTGCCTGTATTGCTTCACTAAGTGCAGAAATTCTTATGCTATCGTCTAGCATTATAAGAACCAAATCAGGCCCAAAATGGAGTAGTGTTGTTGAAGAAGAAGAAGAAGAAGAAGAAGAAGAAGAAGAAGAAGAAGAAAACAAAGAAGAAAAAGAAGACGACGACAACGACGACGACGAGGAAGAAGAAGACGACGACGACGAAGAAGAGAAAGACGAAGAAGAAGAAGAAGAAGAGGAGGAGGAGGAGGAAAAGATGAAGATGAAGATGAAAAAGAAGAAGAAGAAAAGAAGAAAACGACGACGACGACGAAGAAGAAGAAGAATGCTATCCTCTAGAAGAAGAAGAAGAAGAAGAAGAAAAAAACAAAGAAAAAGAAGACGACGACATCGACGACGACGACGACGAAGAAGAGAAAGACGAAGAAGAAGAAGAAGAAGAGGAGGAGGAGGAAAAGATGAAGATGAAGATGAAGATGAAAAAGAAGAAGAAAACGACGACGACGACGAAGAAGAAGAAGAAGAAGAAGAATGCTATCCTCTAGAAGAAGAAGAAGAAGAAGAAGAAGAAGAAGAAGAAGAAGAAATACTGACAATTTAGATTTTCCAGCAAATGAGCAAGTAAGATTTGTAATCATGGCGTCATAATCCTGTTCAATGGAATGGAAAGATAACGTAACAAGAATTTGCCATTTTCCTTTCGTCTCGTGCAACAAGGAATCGTACATAGTTCGATGCTGCCATTATTATCTATTTTTATGCTGTATTTTTCCAATGCCAAGAATCATGTAAAAGACTTTATTACAATCATTAACATGCACAACAATTCATTTATCTCCATACATGTTTTCACATGAGATAATATATATATATATATATATATATATATATATATATATATATATAGTATATCTAGGCAGCAGATAATTTTCTAAACATATACTGTTAAATATAAGAGACAATGAATGTCTATTATGTTTTATGTTTAATCATGAGCCGTTCTAAACGTCGTATTTTGGCTTTAATTTCAGGGGAAAATAAAGACAAACATTTTCGAACATTTGGATAATTTTATAAAGATGGCTCATGTGAGCCGAAAGCTTAGAACCAATTAAAAAAATTATCCAAATGTTGGAGAATTTTTGAGTTTATTTTCAACTGAAATTAAAGCCAAAATACGACGTTTAGAACGGCTCATGATTAAACATAATAGACATTCATTGTCTCTTATATTTAACAGTATATGTTTAGAATATATATATATATATATATATATATATATATATATATATATATATTTAATCATATCACCCCGAGCAAGGCGCAAGGCGGTAATGCCACTTATGTGCAGGGGGCTACGTAAGAGTGAAAGGATTGGAAAAGAGAAAGCCGGAAACCACATCCTAAACAGGGAACAAGGGATGAGCCTTGTATGAGATTGTTACGTGTTAGTGTAACAAAAGGAAAAATAAAAATGAATGAGCAAAGCTCAAGAGATAAAATACAGACAAACATTTAATTCACAAAACATTAGATAAAAATATTTAAAACTATACACTACAGTTTGGTATTCAAATCAAGAGACATAAAGTTTACTCCTGGCAAGTGTTACGAGGAAAGAAGGGGAAGGTAAGGTCAGTATCTTTACCCAGTTAAGTTGGCGGGGAAGTTAAGTGCTATACTTTTTGGAAACCCTCAAACGCGTATATAAGACTAATTATTGGCTTGGTCAATGAAAGAGGCCAAATATGTATTTACCCAGATATTAGATTCTCTATCAGGTTTTTCAGAAAGCGAATCAATTTCTTTTCTTCAGAAATGTATTTCTGGTAATTTCTTTTCTTCAAAAATGTATATCTGGAAATTTCTTTTCTTCAGAAATGTATTTCTGGTAATTTCTTTTCTTCAAAAATGTATATCTGGGAATTTCTTTTCTTCAGAAATGTATTTCTGGAAATTTCTTTTCTTCAGAAATGTATTTCTGGTAATTTCTTTTCTTCAGAATTTTACCACAACTCCTATTCTGACATAATTTTCTATCCGTAAAGACCGGGTTCCGTTAATTAGCTTCTAAGGGTAGCATAACCGGATAAACGTGTACACTGATTTGGGGAAGGAAAATAGTTAAAAAAATAAGGAGCCGTACTTTAAGATGATTCTAGAAATAACCCGAACAACAGCTAGTGATTGTTAAGAAATTACTAGATTATTTTTTCAATATTATTTTTTTTTCAATTTCAGCCATTAATTGAAATATTCTAAAATTCACTGAAAAAAATGTCCTCAATCTCCATTTGTCGACCTAAATGTATAGTATCTGAAAACCATACATGTTAGGGAAATTGGATAGATAATATGGTTCATCGACGGTAATGCTGGCACACATTCATAAGTCATCGTGGCTGAGCGTTTGAGTTAATTGGCCTTGATTATGTCCTCTTTCCTAGCAGGTCCGCTCAGCATAGTTGCAGTATAAACCATGCTGGGTTCTGTGGGTGCTGAAGAAACACAAATGTGCCTGATCAGGTGTCTGCGGCAGGGATTGGATTCCATTAGGTTCTCTTTCAGGTTTTAGTTGTTCAGACTATTTTGTGAGATTCTTTCGGCCGGATATCGATCCCTGAATCATTAGCCGGAGTTGATATGACAGAAAATCCTTTCACCAACTCTTTCAAGTTTTTGTTTGTCGTCGACTAGAGAGATTCTTTCGGCTGGAATATAAATCTTGAATCAAACCGATGAGGTCAGCACATCCTTTTATCAACTGTTTCATGTTTTAGTCTTTTTGTCCTCGACTTAGGGATTCTTTCGGCTGGATATACATCCTGAATCTTAACCGGAGCTGTAGAGGTTAACCCATCCCGCTATCAACTGACTGCTCCGTGCCCCAAAACTATTTTTATAAGAGCTAACACCTAATTTGCATACTTCTAGAACCTTTCGAACTCTCTGGGACATTCTACAATCTTCTAAACGTTCTATTTCTAATTTCGTTATTTTTACAATACTTTCTGAAATAAAACGTTTTTTGTAATAACAAGTAGGACTCAAATGAATCCCTTACTACAACTTTTTAGACATTATTAATTTTATTTTTATATATAAATGCATCCTCGTAACACTTCGCCCCTTCAAAGTAAAGGTTTTGAAATCACAATGAAAAACTTTTATGAGACAATATCAGTTTGTTTTTTAAGGCATCTACAATAACATTGTCCCTTCCTTTAATGTGTTTTATAGTAATGTCATTTTCTTGCAGGAGAGAACTTCATCTGAGTTTTGGTCCCTCATATTTATTTTTCCCTTATGTTACAATTAAAATGTAACATATTTGGGGACTCGTCCGTCTCTATCTAAACTTATTTATAAATGGAACTTTGTCTGTGTGTGTGTGTGTGTGTACGTTACCTATAGACTCCGAAACGGATGAACCGATTTTCTTGAAAATTTACACAGTTGTACCATAAGCATCTGCGAGTGTTCTTAGCTAGGTTTCGTGTCTAGGTACCCCCGATAAATATCGAAAATCAATAATCGAAAAAATCGAGTTATAGAAGGTGTGGTCCGATTTTAATCAAATTTGATACACTCATAGACAAAGACATAAGAAAAGATATTCAGACGTTTCAAAGTTGCAGTTCTTACAATAGTGCAGAAAATCGATAATATATATATATAAAAGGCAAGATGTTTGTGTGTGTGTCTGTTTATCTGTCTGTATGTCTATTTTTTTCAACCATTTTATTTTAGTTTTTCCTTCGGGTTTGGCTTTAAGTAGGTATAATTGCAGTTCTTGGTCTCAGCCATGATACCATTTACTCAGAGGACTTAATTAGCCTTCAAAATTCAGTTTACGACGAAAAAAACTTATTTGATATCTATACCAGGAAATCAAAATTTGATTTACATCCATTCATTTTTCTTTCAGTCTACGGTTTCGCTTTAACTGGAAACAACTATTAGTTTTTAGTCTTTTGTGCCAACGTCCAAGGACCATGTATTAGATTTAAAGCTTTCATTACACCCAAGCAACGCCGGGCTATACTGCTAGTCGTAACACAAACGGGGGCTCGTCGAAACTAAACAATAACAAAATTGGGAGTTTCGTCCAACGCTAATATCGTAACAAAATTAAGAGCTCTTACATCTCGATAATATAAAAAAAAAATAAATAAATAAAAAATTAAGGGTTCATCTAACTCGGAAATATCGTAAAAACAAAACAAACAAAATAAACTCAACTAAAACAACCTTACGAGATATTACTTACCAAATATCAGGCAAAATGGCGAACATAAACTAGAGTTATAACAGAAAATAACATGACATATGCGTGTATATATATTCTTCTATGTGCCTTGTCCTTTCAGGACGTAGGCGATCATAGCCTTCGACGCCTCCCTATCCCTGGTGGCTTTTAGGACGCTTTCTCCTGTTACACCACCAAAACCCCGCTCTGCCATCCACCAGCTCAAGCCCCATAAATCTAGAATATAAATGTATAGAAACTAGCATGGTCACAAAATGAGGGATCAGTTTATATATTGATTATATTATAGAATTGATCCCTCACTTGATATCCACATTAAAATTTCTTAAAAACAGTTGGCATATATATTCTTCTTCTATGTGACTTGTCTATTCAGGACGTAGGCGATCATGGCCTTCCACGTCTCCCTATCCCTGGTGGCTCTTAGCACGCTTTCTCCTGTTACACCACGCAATCTTCGTTCCTCATCCACTTGATCAGGTCCTTCACATATGTTATCCGCTGCTTTCCCCCGTCTCTTTTTTCCTTCTATCTGGCCTGTTAGTATCAGGTTCTCCAAGACTTCCTTCCTCATTGCATGCTCCAGGAACTTTAGCTGTCTGTTCCTGATGCTCAGTATTAATTTCCTTTTCGTTTCCATCCTTTCCAAAACCTCATCATTGCTGACGTGCTCGATCCATGATATTCACAGCATCCTTCTGTAGAACCACATTTCAGTTGCTTCAAGTTTTTCCTTGATCACCCCTTACATCTGGCCCCCAAACACCACAGACTGCAACCCCCTTCATTATTATGTGTGGGGCACAGTCAAGCGAGAGACCAAGAAAACTCCTTGTAACGACAAAAATGAACTGAAGGCTAAGATTATGGCAGCATTGACCAACTTAAACAAGGAGACCGTCCAAAAGATGATTCAAGTCGTCCGGACGCCGTGGTTGAAATCAATGGCAGTTTTACTGAATAAACTTTCTCTTTAGTATTTAAAGATGTTTTTGTGTAAATTTAATGAATAATAAATTTGATAAAATAAGTTGCCAGTATTATATCAGTTGGAGTTTTGTGGTAGCATTGTATACTAGTGAGCCAGCCATGAGCTGACTCATTTTATAGTTTACCAATAGAAGGGTTAACCAATCAGAAGGCTCAAAATATTCAAGGCGGCCATATTTTTCCCGAGTATTGGCGATATAGTCCGATTCAGTAGAGTGTCTGACTCGTGAGTGTTAATCTTTGACGTTGTTTCATTGAACAGATTACGTACTGCGCTGTATTCTATATTCATAAACTATGGTGGACATGGTCAACAATTTCCATTTTGCGTCATTCGGACGGCTATTTATTCATTTCACCCGATATATATTTATCTAAATTCATGCAAATAAGGAAAGAAATCAATTAAGACGCAGGTGCGATAAAAATAAAAGGTAAAGGAATTAAGAAGATACAAGATTACAACTGCCACTGCATTTAAATTTTGAAGATTTTAGGAAGCAAGAAGCCAGAATCTAAACTTATTTATAAATGAAAACATTGTGTGTGTGCGTGTGTGTGTGTGTGTGTGTGTGTGTGTGTGTGTGTATCCGTTACCTATAGACTCCGAAACGGCTGAACCAATTTTCTTGAAAATTTACACAGTTGTATTATAAGTGTCTGCGAGTGTTCTTAGCTAGGTTTTATGTCGAGGTAACCCCGATAAATATCAAAAATCGATAATCGAAAAAATAGGGTTATAGAAGGAGTGGTCCGATTTTAATCAAATTTGATACACTCATAGGCAAAGACATAAGAAATGATATTCAGAACCTTCAAGGTTACAGTTCTTACAATAGTGCAGAAAATCGATATATATATATATATTAAGGCAAGATGGTTGTGTGTGTGTCTGTTTATCTGTCTGTATGTCCTTTATACAAATCCACAATTTTTATCCGATTCTCACCAAACTTCACACAAATATTCTTTAGGCTGAGTCTGAGTTCCAGGACCATGGATTAGTTTTAAAGCTTTCATTACACCCTAGCAACGCCGGGCTATACTGCTAGTATATATATATATATATATATATATATATATATATATATATATATATGAAGGCTGCCGAGCGTGTCTGTGTATGCAAGAGTGGCTATCCAATCCCTGCTGCAGACACCTGATCAGGCACATTTGTGTTTCTTCAGCACCCACAGAACCCAGCATGGTTTATACTGCAACTATGCTGAGTGGACCTGCTAGGAAAGAGGACATAATCAAGGCCAATTAACTCAAACGCTCAGCCACGATGACTTATGAATGTGTGCCAGCATTACCGTCGATGAACCATATTATCTATCCAATTTCCCTAACATGTATGGTTTTCAGATTCTATACATTTAGGTCGACAAATGGAGATTGAGGACATTTTTTTCAGTGAATTTTAGAATATTTCAATTAATGGCTGAAATTGAAAAAAAAATAATATTGAAAAAATAATCTAGTAATTTCTTAACAATCACTAGCTGTTGTTCGGGTTATTTCTAGAATCATCTTAAAGTACGGCTCCTTATTTTTTTAACTATTTTCCTTCCCCAAATCAGTGTACACGTTTATCCGGTTATGCTACCCTTAGAAGCTAATTAACGGAACCCGGTCTTTACGGATAGAAAATTATGTCAGAATAGGAGTTGTGGTAAAATTCTGAAGAAAAGAAATTACCAGAAATACATTTCTGAAGAAAAAAAATTACCAGAAATACATTTCTGAAGAAAAGAAATTACCAGATATACATTTTTGAAGAAAATAAATTACCAGAAATACATTTCTGAAGAAAAGAAATTTCCAGAAATACATTTTTGTACATGAAATTAAAAATCAACATTAAATACATTTCTGAAGAAAAGAAATTACCAGAAATACATTTCTGAAGAAAAGAAATTTCCAGAAATACATTTTTGTAAATGAAATTAAAAATCAACATTAACTAACCTATAAAGAGTTGATATATCGCTAAACAAACAAATCCAAACAAAACCCTTTATTCAATCTATAGATTGTTTTCATTCCACTTTTCAAGATTGAGGCATTCTCCCCAGTTCGATCCTGATCATGAGAAGCAATTCAACCTGTGCTAATCTCCATCGGACGTTTTGATTATCAAACTCTGATGAGATACAGCGTCGTTCTGGTCGAAACTTTTCGGGTTAAAAAAAAAATTGCTGCACAGTAACTGACGGTTCACAGGATCAACACTACAAATTGATTTTATTGTCGCTGTGCACCTGAATATATGGAGATTTTCAGAACTAGCACCATTTTCAAGTAATCAAATTCGATTCGTTTACCTAATCTCATGGCCCAGAAAAAGGTAATTACGCTTTTCCATTATCACACAACAGTTCATCTTATTGGATAAAGTTAACAGTTGAAAAATAAAGTGATTTTTTTTTTCATTCCGTCAACAACGATTTGAGAAATTTCGATCCAGAAATATTTCTTATATGGTCAAATAGATCTGAAGTCAGGCCATCTTCCAAAGTTAAGATGTTAGTCAAATCAAAACCCTGTTTTATTTTATTTTTTTTTTGTTTTGTTTTTTTGTTTTGTTTGTTTTTTCTTGTTTTTTTTTTCACATATTTTCTCAATATCTAGTTTTGATAACAATTAAATCTTCCCTCATTTATGTCCTGCTAATGCTAACAAGCGTATCACTGTTGGGGGGGGGGTATTTCTTCTTCTTTTTCTTTTCTCTTTCTTCTTCTATCTCTCTTTCTTTCTCTCTCTTTTTCTTTTTTCTTTCTCTTTCTTTCTTTTTTGCTTTCTTTCTCTCCCTTTCTTTCACTTTTTCTTTCTTTCTCTCTCTCTTTCTTTCTCTCTATCTTTCTTTCTCTCGCTCTCTTTTTATTTATTTATTTCTCTCTTTTTTCTTTCTTTCTCTCTGTTTTTCTTTCTTTCTTCTTTCTTTTTCTCTCTCTTTTTCTTTCTCTCTCTTTCTCTCTCTCTTTCTTTCTTTTCTTATTTTCTATCTCCCTCTCTCTCTCTCTCTTTCTCTCTCGATTTCTTTCTTTCTTTCTTTTTAAAATTTAACCGAAAGAAAAGGAATATGTAACGATGTACTTCTTTTATTTAATGTAATTTATTCTTGGGTATTTTTCAT